>APFE031331982.1:9978-37551 GCA_000404065.3 Pinus taeda
TTGCAGAAACAAATTCACTCTAGACAAAGATAGTCTTACCATGTCTTTTCATATCAGCTTGGGTCCTGCCTTCCCACCAAACCAAGGCAGTGCCTCCAAGGCGTAGGCTTGCTAGCTGAATCTTGCTCTTGTCTGAATCAATATTCTGCACTCTGCAATAAACATCAATTTGTCTAATCCAATTGTCCAGCTTTTCTGCATTCAACTCTCCATCATATATAGGTAAATCAAATTTAACATCCAGTTTAATCAAAAATGCCTTATTTTTATGTTTAGGGCTATAAGGAGGTGGGAAAAAGCTTTCTTCTTTCCCCTTGCCTTTTGAGTGGTCATGAAAGTGAGACTCATCTTCTCCTTTATCTTTTTTGGAGCTTGATGAGTCTTCATCTTTGTGTTTTCTAAAATCCCTATACATTTCCTCTACCATGGACTTTATGGCTAGGAAACTATCTATGAATTGAGGGTCTCGCCCCATAGAACCTTCCTCTGACATTGTCTTCTGAGGATAGACTCTCCCAATTTCAGGATTAGTTTTGGCCAACTCTCCTTCTCTTAATTTGAGCTTTGATCTAGTTAGCATTCAACAACTAAACCCAACACAAGCTTGTCTAACCTTAACAACCTTGAGCTCTGATACCACTTGATTTGAAAATCACTCGTGAGTGATCTCAGTTAAATAATCAATGAATGAAGGTATTACAAACTCATGTGCTGGTGTGTGTCTATGTTATTTTGGGCAATGGATCGATCAGATTGCAAAATACACAGACACTGGAAAATCGAAAATAGTAAGGGAAACACAGTAAGCAACTACAAGAACACAACACATTCTCCAGGGCTATGTCTCCGGTCCAACATTCAATGGTGGCCTTCTTTTTTTGTGTCTTTAAAGCAGAAATTTACAATGAGGAGCTCAACTTGAGTCTCCTGAAACAAATAATGCTTGGTAGGGTGGTTCTTGGATTCCCCAAGCCACTAGAGTGCACAAACTCTTTCCTTACCAAGTCTCGACCTCTCTGGTCTTCAATGGGATGAGTCCAATGTGGTGCTCAATTCTCGACAGATGTCCTCATAGGGATCGCTTGAACCTCTCAAGCCTTCTGTCTGCTCGATGCTGCCTTACGCTGCAAGTCAGCTCGGTTCTCTGTTTCTTTTCTGCCTCTTGCTTTACTGTCTCTCTCGTCTTTTTTTCCCAATGTTCTCTTCTTTGGTTCTTCCTTGTTCTGTTTTCTATCTGTTCATGGCTAAAAGCGAATCTATTCTTAACTGTTTGCTTCCTCTTCTGCCCCTTCGGAACGCCTGCTATTGTTCGTTTAGAGTTCCCTACCTTTGCGTTATCACCAATGTCCCATAGGGAAGTGGCCACTTGTCCTCTCACGAACTACACCAGCTCTTCCTCATCGGTTCGGTATTTCGGTTACGTTGCCTAATGATTCATCCACCAACTCAGCGGTCAAATCAGACTTCAGACTTTTATATGTCACGACTTAATTCCCCCATCAAATCTAGTTTCTCATCGGGTGCAATATCCGCCATCAGATCTGGAGCCCCCAGATTCTAGGGTGTTCACTCATATCGTGCGGTTGACTTGCTTGGAAGTTAGCCCATGATGAGAGGCGATTTTCTTTTTTATCCATCGGACACGAGTTGTGCGATGTATGGAATCGCTCGTTTTCTGCCAAATCCGCTTATCGCCCAATATGCCTTTGATATTTCGCTGGTTTTGGAGCGCGGGGCCCGCCTTTTGCTTTAACGCTTTTCCCACGGTTTTCAGCTTTTCCCTTGTGACTGGGTGCTCAAGGCCTTTCCATTTAGAGGGGTTTTTCCCAGCAATGCGCAATTGCATCAGAAACGACCTCTGTTTTTCGATCCGGACTTCCTAACTGCCAGTTTGCATCCTGTGCGGTCTCCATGGGCCTTGGTTAGTGTGCTTTGGCTGAGGTCCTCGTCATTCCTTGCTGGCTACAAACTGCCACTGTCCAGAGGTCTTCCTGATAGCTCTTTGTTCATAAATTTTTGAAGTCTATCTGATTTGATACAGTCATAGCACTTTGCTAGTTTTCATGGATCCAATTTTGATCATCACCCCATTCACCTCTGTCCCTATCTGGATGAAGCCAAAAAAGTGTTGGATAACCATCCTACTTCACCGCAACGACTTCCATCTGGTTACAGGAGACTATCCCTTAATCCTTCACTAGTTGATGAATTGACTAACTCAATTCAACTGTTGGTCAAATCCACTCTCTTTGAAAATGAATTCTATGAGTCTATACCCGACCCAAATCAACAGGTCAAGGTAAGAGTTGACCCGATTTCACCTTCAATAAATCGTACCTTTCCCGAAGAGAGTGAATATGATACCACTCTAGTTCTTTTTGTTTCTACAGATTCCAATGAGATTGGGGGCAATCCTCCTATTCAATCAAGACAGGAGGAAAATCCTCCCGCTTTCATAACTCAAGGGGTTAACTTTCCTATTCTTAAAATACCCCCTCCAAGTAGTCTAATCACTTCCTTTGATTGGAATCGACTGGTAGGATTCCATCTTCCTTCTTATGTGCCTTTCTAGATCATAGTATAAATTTGTAATATGATTGTATCTGGCACTATTATAGATGAAGGTGCATCAGTGAGTATCCTTTCCTCTACTGCTTAGCAAGCAATCGGTTCATTGCCACTTGTGCCTGTTACCCAAAATCTGTTGGCTTTTAACAAAGGAACCAGTCAACCATTAGGGATCCTTCCTCAATTGCCTATTACTTTGGGAGGAAAAATCGTTTATCTGAATGCGATGGTAGTCCCAGCCCCTTTAGATTACAATTTACTTCTAGGGTACGACTTTGTTTATGACATGGGAGCTATTGTTTCAACTCTCTTTCGAGTGATTTGTTTCCCGCATGAAGGCAGAATAGTCACCATTGACCAACTTTCATTTCCCAGTCCAAATATGGCTTCTAGTCAACCATCTTCCCTAAGTGGTCCTTTTGTATCAATGGTATCATCCCTACCACGGGTTAATTATGTAGCAACCCGTTCCATGCCTACATCAACTGATGATCAATTCAGTGATGTTGTACATTATGTACTGGGGGCATTAGAACCAGATCTCTCCTTCATGAGCTCTTATGAGTTGTGATCCAAAGATACGAGGATAGTTCTTGGTCTTGTGTTAACCTCGTTAAAAAATGAAACCAAGGCCTATGAGGATAGTTCTTTTACTGTGTCAACCTCCTTAAAAAATGAAACAAACCCATGAGGATAGTTCTTTTACTATGTCAACCTCGTTTAAAAAATGAAATAGGCCCACGAGGATAGTTCCTTGTCTTGTGTCAACCTTGTTAAAAAATGAAACAAGGAATATGAGCATAGTTCCTTGTCTTGTGTCAACCTCGTTAAAAAATGAAACAAGGAATATGAGCATAGTTCCTTGTCTTGTGTCAACCTCGTTAAAAAATGAAACAAGGAATATGAGCATAGTTCCTTGTCTTATGTCAAGCTCGTTAAAAAATGAGACAAGAAGTATGAGGATAGTTCCTTGTCTTTTGTCAACCTCGTTAAAAAATGAAACAAGGAGTATGAACATAGTTCCTTGTCTTATGTCAAGCTCATTAAAAAATCAAACAAGGTCCCCTGGAGCAAAGTTCCAATTCGATTCGTTGATTAGATCTAGTAAAATCCCAGTCGAGTCTTTCACTTGATATCGTAAAAGAACCTTCATTCCATCCACCTAATAGCCATGAGTAGTCTACTTAGGTGAATGTAATGAAGCTTTGGGGCATGCACCTAGTGGTAAAGTTAAGTTTCCCTGTATTTTATGTGAAGGGATTCACCCCATTCACCTTTGTCCCTATTTGGATGAATCTAAAAATGTGTTGGATAACCGTCCTGCCTCACCGCAGCGACTTCCATCTGGTTACAAGAGACTCTCCCTTTCATCATGTTGGGGGCATGTAAACCGATCTCAAGCATAGTTCTTCGTTTCAAGCTTGTGTAAACATGAAACTGAATCCAAGCATAGTTTTCTATGGTTCAAGCTTGTGAAAAAATGAACCCATTTCCATTTTAAACCCTCGTGATTGCCATTCTATTAGCCTCTTTCATTAGATGAGCCTTGGTTTTTTTCATCCCATTGCCACCATCCCTTTGGCTGATCATACGCTTTCACTTGGTTTTTTACCCTTTTTGAGGAACAATTGAAACGAGTGGTCTTATTAGCCAGCCTCTTCACATAAATCAACATGTTTTGAGAAATTCCAACATCACCAGAACCAATTGCTATCCTAGACACCACTCGTTCCTCAAAGCAGAGTCTTCTTTAAGCTCTTTTCAGACTCTCTAAATATGAAAAGATTGTCGAGTGCTTGTCCTTTCCAGCTCGTTAACGGATTGGAAATGAGATCTCTCTTGTATTATTTTACGCTTTTTTCAGACTTGAGAGATTAATTTACGAAAAAGAACTTGTGGAGTTTTCTTTGTGTACCTTTTCAAACTCTATAAACATGAAAAGGACAGAGTTATCTTTGTCGTTAAACTCATTAAAAGCATCAAATAGCGACAAACTTGTCCATCTAGACAAGACCGAGTTTCACCTTCGCTAGACTCGTTAAAACATCAAATAGCGATGGATTCACCCTAAGGGTGAAATTATACAACAAACATATGTTATCCTCCTCAAGCTTGATAAAAATAAAGAGGTACTGGTCAGCAATGATTGGGGAAAATGGAAAAAGGGGAAAACCATTTTATGGTAGCAGGTCTCTCTTGAACATGACACTTTCACTCCATCCCCGTGACTATCTTGGTTCGGTTATTAGCTTGATGGTTATCACACTATTGGTCTATCATACCATCCATCGCTTTGTTTTGGGTCAATGCTACCAATTCACTTTAGTGTTGCCGACATGTTCAAGAGAAGTCATCCAGTCAAAATACATCTTTTGCAATACCATAAACCTTCATTTTCATGATCGCAATTCCTGAACCTTGTGTCGTCAGTCAAATTCCATCTCTAAAATCACTACAATCGTTTCGTGTCGTTGATGTGGGATACATCAATGCCCTCCTACGACAAGTCGCTTCTTGTTGACATCAACTCATTATCCAAGAAGTTGACTTAGAAACACCCATTCAGTACCTTGAGGCTTGCATGCTTCAATGGCAGGTTTCTTGCTTTCGAAAATAGGAATACATCAATGGCCTTCGGCCAAAAGACTTTGTATGGTGTTCTACATCAAATCATCCATTCACACCATGCAGAATGTACTGCAGTACCTTGAGGATCATTGTCATTATTAGTGATTTCTCTCACATCTGTTAACAACTTACATCAATGGTTGGTAATCATATGATGTCTTCCCATGTTCAACTTTAGATCACATATTCACATGGTTAGACTCGTACTTGAGAAAATGGTTGAACGAGATTTAAGACCCTAGGTCTAGTTTCATCCATCCGGGCTGCGATATCAAGATTACTAAATCATATGTACAATGGCTTTACATTGATAGTCATTCCGATCATGGGTCTATATCTGTAGACGACTATTTATGTACATGTAATGAAAGTTTATAAGCTGAGCATGGGTATGCCTTCCCTCAGAAATTCATGTAAAGTCAAATATCATGATATATGTATTGTAATTGATGCAATCACCTTCCACTTCGATACCTCCTCATCACATCATAAAGCATTTCATTCGACATTGGCATTTTTCTGACTTCATGCTTTAGGGGACAACTGTTATAGATCCATTTGGGCACAACAAATCCCAACATTCAGATCAGTGTGTTAGGGCTCATCAAACCCTAAATTTAGTTGTTTCATGCCCTAAACAAGTCAACCCTTTGAATTCCTCCTTCTCAGGCAGTTTCAAGACTTGAAGACATCCAAAAATTGCCTCTAGAGGGACCGATGCAGGTAAGCCCTTATGAATGTGTTCTGCAGAGCAGTTAAGTCCACTACCAGGGTGCTCTGCAGAGTGCTTAGGCTTCCTTTCACTTGCGCTGGGTGAGAATGAGTGAAATTCACATAGGGTTTGGGGAATATTCTTATCTTTTGGAGTCATCTAGAAGTTTCCCTATCTTATCAACTCCTATGACCTCAAAAATGGATGAAGAATGAGTTAAGGAGCATCCTATCCTCTCATCCCTTCCTCCATGGAACTAATTCTAAGTATGGAAGGCCATTCAATGTAACCGTTAATGACAAAACCTCCTTCTTCTTCCTATAAATTGACTATTCATCTAAGTGATCAGGGGCTGGATTATGTTGAATTGTAAGGAGATAATGCTGTTATGAGACTTGACTTTGGAGCAAATGATGTGATGCCACAAGCTTGTCTTGCTTTTGATGTGATGTGGATGGGATCCAAACTGGAGGAATGACTTTGAATCAGACATTGTGGTTGTAATTCCTTCTTCTATCTAATAAAGTGTTTGAAGCTTTTTCCATATGTTGTGTTCTTTCATAATGCTTATATGTATGAATTTCTTCTAATTCCTTTCATTTATATTCAATGGATCGTATGCTTTGATCGGTTTTTGTCTTCTATTGTGTTTACACGGTACTTCTTAAGCGGATTAAGCACGGGAAGGAGCGACGGAATCGATACAAGGGAGATGAGAGGAAAGTGGAACTACAGGTAGGCCTTCTATCCTCTCTTCTTATCTATTCCTTATAGGAAAAGTCTAAAACACTTTAAACTACTTTTGTAGGTATAACTACTTGTCTATTGAATTAGTGTTTATCCGTAGATGCTAAATTCGCCAAAACACTCCCTGGATCCGATTAGAAGCCACTTCACTCTTCAGCCTCTGAGATCTGTAAAGACTCACCTATCTTTCCCTAAGGGCACTGTCTTTTAAAGCTTGATCTAGTCCAGCTTGTCTGATATTGACTCCATAGCCCAAAGGTAAAAGCAAACCTATGTTCATCTAAGTAAGTGATCCCACCACTCAAATTCAAACCAAAACCCAAGAGCAACCATAAATAGCCTAAAATTTATTAACTAAAACAAAGTTAAATCTTAAAGAGAGAGCCCTCTCTGAGATTAGGAAGGCTAGGTCCTGATCTCCAAAAGTGGTTTGTGGTTACCTCTATTATTTCCTTCTTTTAATATTTTTTCAAAGGAAATTTTGGAGTGATAACAATGAGCATCTGACAGTAGCAATATGAACATTGTTATGAAACAAGGAATGCTTAAGAAGTCATAATGCTAACAATGCACTATTAGAAATATAGCAAATGTCCCCCCTAAACCTGTGCCATATGTTCACAGTCATGACTAATCATATTCACTAGCAAAGTCATCAAAGCAATTTCATCAATTAGTAAGGCCATCAAAGCAGTGATGTCATATAACAACCATCATAGGCCAATATCACTTCTAAGTTTCATTTGAGCAACAACAGACTGTAGCCAGTCAACATTAGAAGCAAAGGTGCAAAGAACCACTGACTGAAATATACCAGAACCTCTCGTTGAGTTTGTCCCGTAGTTTCTTCTTCATAGAGAAGCATACACTACTATCTAGAACCGAACTCATGTATATACGCGACTATCCTTCATGGGGCCCATGTATAGAGAGTAAACTGCAATAATTTTCAGTCTCAACTTCCCCTAAACATGAAATATTTGTCAAAATGATTAATAAAGTGTTGAGGTAGAGACCACTCTTAGCTTTTGTCTGAGATATTCAAAGGGATCACGTGGAAGTGGTTTTGTAAATATATTTGCAACTTGTTCTTTTGAAGGAACATATTCTGGTTTGACCTTCTGTTCAAGCACTTGTTCTCTCAGAAAGTAATATTTGATTGGAATATGCTTGGTTTTTTAGTGCATGATAGGGTTTTTAGAAATACTTATGGCACTAGTATTATCACACATAATAGGTTTAGGTTGAGGACAAGTGATTCGAATGTCTTGCAATTTTTGCATTATCCATAGAAGTTGAGTACAACAAGATGCAACAACAACATATTTAGCCTTAGTAGTAGATAAAGCAATGGAGCCTTTTTTTTGTTGAACCCTGATACCAACAGAGGTCCCAAATAAAATGCTCCTCCACTAGTACTCTTTCGATCATCAATATTACCTACCCAATATGCATCTGTGTAAGCATGAAGTGCAAAATTTGCATCTTTGGGATACCATAGACAAAAATCTTGAGTTCCTTGTAAAGACTGGAATATTCTCTTGACTACATGGAGATGAGTTTATTTAGGATTTTCTCGAAGTCATCCAACAATCTCAATTGCATGCATAATATCTAGTCTTGTGCATGTAAGGTAGAGTAAGCTCTCGGTCATAGATCTGTATTTTGGTTCGTTTACTGAAGGAGAATAGTCATGTAAACTAATATTACATCTTATTGCCATTGGTGTGCATACAGGTTTACAGTCTTCCCTTCCATATTTCTTCAAAATCTGCTCAAAATACTTGGTTTGTGAGAGAAAGATACCATTCTTTACTTGATGAACTTGAAGAATAAGAAAGTTTGTTAGTTCACCAAGTAAGAACATTTCAAATTCTTGTTGCATAAATTAAGCAAATCCTTGACTCACAGATTCTTCGTTGCTTCCAAATATGATGTCATCTACATGAACAACAACTATCAAAAGTTTATCTTATACATCTTTATATATAGATTGCTATATGTAGACCCCTTGGTGAAGCCTTGTTGTTGAATACACTTGTCAAGACGATATTACCATGCACGGGGGGGTTCGTTTTAGCCCATATATAGCCTTCCTAAGTTTGCATACAAGATTTTTATCATTGCCTAGAATGAACCCTTCAAGTTGTTCCAACTTCTTCTTTTAGGTCCCCATTTAGAAATGCATATTTTACAGCCATTTGATATACTTTAAAGTTATGAAAGCTTGAAAATGCAAGGAACATTCTTATGGCTTCAAGTCTGGCAACATGTGCAAATGTTTATTCAAAGTATATTCCTTCTTGTTGAGCATAGCCTTTGCATATGAGTCTTTTTTTGTTTCTAATTACCTCTCCATTTTCATTCAGTTTGTTTTTGAATACCCATTTTTTCCCAATAACATTTTTATCGTGAGGCCTTGGTACTAATTCCCATGTATGGATTTTTTCTATTTGATCAAGTTCTTCATTCATTTTCTTGACCCAACATTCATCTTTGCTTACTTGATTTACATTTTGAGGTTCAATTGTGGATGGTGAGGCTAGATAACTGGAAGATCCAACAAGAGTGCTTATAGTTTGTACTCCAGATTCCTTTTCACCTAGAATTTGAGATTTCAGATGATTTTTCTAAACATACTTTGAAGGAGTTTTTTTTTTTATGCTTTCGTGCTTTCAATTCCTTCTTCTGGTGCTTCATTAATTCCCTTGCCTACATCCTTTTGGCTTGTTGTAGGGGCAAGTTCATCATCTGTTGGTGCTTCCCTTTTGGTACTCGTGGATGTTTCATCAATTACAACATCAATGCATTCAACAATATTTTGAAGCCTTTATTATAACATTTATATCCTTTGGTTCTAGATGAGTATCCAAGGAAAAAAAGTTCATCAGCTCTAGATTCAAACTTTCCAAGTTTATCAGCATTATTCTTTATGTAACATGTTATCTCAAATTCAGGTCCTGATAGGCTGCTGATCAGGTTGACTCGAAGTAACTATTTCAAACCTACTTTAGGCTGAGGCTTAGCCTCCTCAATCTGAGAGGGCTCTGTCAAAAGGGGTTAATGATTTTGATTATAGATAAGATGGCTAACTCTTGTAAAACAACTGTGAGAATATGAATGGTGGAAACACATTTAACAACTATCCATTGGGCTTATGGAGTCAACAACATCTCAATATGACAATGAATTCAACCTTACATAGAAGTCAGGGCATTCAGCATTTAAAATATTCAGAACATAAAAACTCATATAGGACCACACAATTTATGAATGCATACAAGAAGTCAGAGCACCTCAAGTGAATTCTGAGTGATTACACATCCATACCACTGCAAGAATTAGGAAAAGGAAAACATCACATATTCTGAACATAAAAATCCCTCATGAATCCTGAGAAGTAAAGCCAAACATGTATTATTGAAACAGAGTCTTACATAAGCCAAATATCAGCCTTTTTCATAAAATTTCCAACCCTGAATACATTGCTGCTTCAGCTATATATAGAGTTCTTATTCTAACTGATTGAGATTCCTCCTCAAGCATGAGGGGAATTTGAAAACTACTTCTATTACTAACAGCTATTAAACTTTAACTACTTAATAAATACAACAAACTGTTAACTGGAGTTTTTTAGAGATCTAAATCAAATAGGACTCTAACTCCATATTACATGAATAATGGCTTTGATTAAGATAATTCTCTTTCTTTGACATCTGGTTCTCTTTCAGTTTGGCTGAGATGGGTGTTCAATGCTCCATGCTGATCTTGTATGCCGTATCCTCTCCACTGTTCAGAAATATAGGAAACTATCCTTGCTTCTCGGTTTATAGTTTTCAAATCCACATAAGCCGGTCTTTCATCTTTGTTTTCCAAAACATGACGGGTGGCCACGTCTATGATGTGCTGTCCACTGTTTTAAAACATGACTTATTGATGTGCTGTCCACTATTTTAAAACATGACTTATTGATGTGCTGTCCACTGTTTTTAAAACCAAAAAATGCATTCAGGTTGTCTGAACCGTGTTTCAACTGCTTATGATATGACAAAAATGCAAATTTGGATCCAAACCATTTTTATCCACTTCTCTTAGTCTGATTGGTTGCTGTAGCTTCAGATATCTCATTGCATACATTTGTCCCTCAAAATTTTCCCGCTTCTGCTTCAAAATTGGTTGATTTATATTGGAATCATCACCTTCAGCAGTTTCGTAGTGCGCTACGAAACTGCTGAGTTGTTTAAAAGACATTGTTCTTAACCCGAAAACTTTATTAATCGAGCACTTTGTTGCCAAAGCTTCCTTTAGACTTTCCAAAAACTAAATGGACATTTAGGCTTCTTCAAAAAGGTGAGATCAAGCAAACTCATCAAAACTCAAAACGAAATCTTACTTGAAAGGTGATTTCATTTAGCAGGTTCTTTAAGCTGGCTTAACTGTGCCTTTAGATCTTCTATTTGTCTCTTCATAACCTTATTCCCAGCTCTCAGTTGCATATTAATCATCCTGATGTACTTGGATTCTTTGATTACCGGCACTGTCCAAGTATGAAATTGTGTATTACAGTCAACCACCTCTACAACTGCATTCTCCTCCCATAGGGTTTTAATTCTATAATAATTAGCTTGTATGATTGCATGTCTTCTAGCAGCTTTCTTCAGTTTGGCAATCTCATGCTTAGCTGATTCCAATTTGCTTTTCAGGTCTGCTATATTGTCTTCTTTGGATGTGGTGACTGTTTTGCCTATGTTCTTTCTTTGCTGGCGTTGTGTCTCTTCCCCTGTTTCCTCTGTTCTTGGCGGTGCCTCCTGTACTTGCTGAAATCTCCTTGTCATAGGTCTCCTAGGTTTAAAAACAAATTGTTCAGCTTGCTCATCAAATTTAAGCCTTTTTGAGGCTTTGGTTTACTTTGTACTCTCTTTTTCTGACTGCATCAATTCATCTTGAACTGATAGGGACTCCTCAAAGTGAATAGCCTGCAATAAATCATTTAGACTTCCCTTGGAAACTGGACTTTCTTCAACTGCTACTGCTTTACCTTTTTCCTTAGCCATCTGACTTCTTGTTCTTATCCTTGAGACTACTTCAGATGTGCTTGCTTCAGATACAATCTTTTTAACATGAGCTTTTTCCTTAATTGATTGCTGAGGTGTGCCTTGAATGATGAGTGGCTGTACTGGCTCTCTCACTTGTTTTCTTGCTTGTAAATTTGGAACTCTCTTAGCTCTTGCTTCTGTTTGGAGCTCCGCTATTGTGAAATCTCTTGCAGGTAGAGGACTGAGGCCAGTCTGCCTTTTGAAGCCAGCCATAAAAATGAATGAATTCCAATCTTTGCCTACCTTTTGAAGCTCATCTAAGACCAGTAGTTTAATCAAACCATGATGAAACAAAGAGGTTTCACAACCCTCTTTCCTCAATTGTACCTTATCACACATCTTACTCAAACTACGGAATAGATAAAAAGGTAGATCAATGGAAACCTTCCCTGTGAAATGCAAAAGGAGCTTAAAATGGTACAAGTACACCTTGTTATACCTTCCTTCGCAAGTTAAATATTTATGTATGCAGGTAAGTAAATAAGCATAATATTCTTTGACATAGCTCCTGGGCACTGCCTTACTTAAATCTGCATTTACAAACTCATTCTTTAAAAACTCCTTGCAAGGATTCATGTCAAATTTGAAATTTTTAAACCATTCCTCTTGTCCTCGTGGGATCTCTGTCACAATGGATATTATCTCTGGCGAGACCTGCAATTCTATCATAGCTACCTTTGAATTCAAGCTTGTAAAATTAAGCGCAAATTCTTTGGTTACCTGTGCATGTCCTCCTTGTAACTTCTTGCAAAAATTCCAGCACCCAGCTTTTTTGAATGCTTTCTCCACCTCTTTATTCCTTAGTGTTATATCCAGGCCTTCAGGCTCGTTCCTTAGACATTTGCCGGATCTGTGTTCTTTTTTCTCCATGATCTTTCCAAAGATTCGCAAACAATGACTACCAGCTCTGGTTTGAATTGTGATTCAGCTTCTTTTAGAATTCAGCCTCGCTTGATTTTCAGCCTCGCTTGATTTTCCGCCTCGCTTGATCATACTTGTATTTGAACTTGAAATCTTGCCGTTTAAAATCTCTCAAATTGCAATCTTGCAGATTTGTTATTCATGCAAGATTTACAACCATCATTAAGATTTATGCACGGTGGCCTTTCTTGGAAATGATGATTCATGCGTATCAACAGATCTAATGGTGGTGATAATGGCAATGGGTGGTGGAATGTGATAAGAGGGGTACATGAACTGACATGAGATGACACGGCCTGTGATTCACCTAACGGACTTGACATTTCGGGAAAGATTCACTGCGAAATGTATGAATCCCTGATTTCGCAACGCTGTTAGTTTTAAATTTGAATGATGCGCTGCGGAATTGCCTAATAGGGTTTGCGCTGCGAAACTGCTAAACTATAAAAGCGCTGTGAAAAACTTTAATAGTATGCATGCGCTACGCAATTATCAAAAGACTTGGTGACTGACATAAGATGACACGTGGCTATGAAACAATGGTGAATGGAGGAGAACCAATGGTAGAAAGGCATAAACTTGACTCATGACCTCTTAAAACTTCAGACTCTAAGGAAAAAAAAAAAAAAAAATTAAAACAACATAGACTAGCACTGACCTTTGTCATCGGGCTAGGATGAAAAGTTACATATATCATATCTCTTTTTTAAAGTGATAACATAACAATTGCTTCCAAAAACTTTGAAATGTTTGACAGTTGGAGGCTTACCAAACCATAGTTCATAAGAACTTTTGTCACTGTTTACCCGAATATGAGCTTTGTTGAGGATATTTACGGTTGTATGTGTTGCTTCTCCCTAGAAGTTATGAGGCGTTCTGGACTCATCAAGCATGGCACGTGCCATTTGTTTGATGGTTCTATTCATTCTTTCTTCCACTCCATTTTGTTGAGGAGTTTTAGCTATCGAAAACTGCCTCTTGATACCATGTTGTTCACAAAAGTCGAAAAACTCATGTGATATAAACTCTCCTCCTCTATCAAATCTAGGACATTTGATTTTTAAGTCTAACTCATTTTCTACTAGAGCTTCAAAGACATTAAATTTATCAAATGCTTCGTCTTTATATTTCAATAAGCCAATCCAACACATTCTAGTAAAATCATCAATGAATAATATGAACTATTGTTCACCTCTAGGAGACTTCTTTCTCCTAGGACCACACAAATTAGTATGGATAGGTTCAAGTGGCTTACTTGAAGTACCTTCTTTAGCACTAAATTGAACTTTGGTTTGCTTACCGAATTGACATGATTTCATATGCTATTTTCTGGCAAAGAGATGTTAGGCAAGTCACCTACTGCTCCCATTTTGCTTGACTTGTGTAAGTGAGTGAAGCTTAGATGTCCCAATCTTTTGTGCCAAAGCCAACTTTATTCTGTTTTTCTCAAGTAACAATGCTCTTGGCTGCCTTCCAAGGCATGGACATTACCTGGAGTTATTGTTCCCTTTATTATGATCTTACCTATATCGAGATTTCGCACCACACAATTCTTTGATATGAAAACAACCTCATGTCCTTGGTTACACAGTTGACTAACATTCGACAAGTTATGTCTTAATCCATCAACAAATAAAACATTTCTAGCTTTAACCTTATCCTTTAGCAAAACAGTGCCTTTCCCTTTGATAGCAACATGTGATTTATTTCTAAAGATTACGTTCTTTTCTTTCTTTATTCCATTAAATGGCATAAAGTTATCTGTCACCTGTCATATGATTTTAGCATCCATTGTCAATGTACCACAAATTTTCTTGATCTCCTACATACAAAGCTAAACCACAATTTTCAAATTCTATGGTTTTATTTTTCAATACCTTGGATGTCGTTGCCTTTTGTTCATTATGAAGAGTTGGACTCATTATGATTCTACATTTAGTTTCTCTATGCCCAAAGTCACTGTAAAAGGAACATTTTGTTTCATCTTGGAGAGGTGAGAAAGTATTGTAAGAGTATTTCCTTAATCCAATCTCATTCTTTGGTTTTCTTGCTTCTCTAGTCATGATAGTTTTATAAATGACACATTGAGCAGTGTATGACGAAAGTTATGACAAGTGAAGCATCGACCATTGAAGGTAGAAGTTCTTGTGAGTATAGGACCTTTTCGTGTAATTTCCCTTTTGATTGTGGTAAAGGTGATTAACTTGAGAGACATTTGATCCTTCATTCCTTTCCTAAGAGCTGCGATTTTGTTGACTACCTCCCTTTATTGCATTGATATAGCTTCCTGTACCTATTTCATAAGATTTTACATTTTTTTATGATTCTCCATTATATCCAAAACATGTTTTTATTAAAGGAGAGCATTGTACTTTGATGATTTCATCTAGGGTCTTAGATCCCTTAGAATATCTAAGGTTTATACCTTTTGTTTTCCCAATTTCCTTTCTTAGACTTACTATTTCTAGTTCTTACTTTTCATTATGCCTCTCCTTTTCTAGAAAATTTGTTTCTTTAGTGCTTATACTAGACAAATTTTAAGTTGAGTTAATTCTTCAATGAAACTATCCTTTTCTTCTAGAGCATCCATAAAAACATCATCAGACTCATCAATACATTTATCTTCAAATGCCATAAGTAATTGTTATTCTTGATCAGACTCACCCTCTTCACCATTTGAAAGACCATCACTATCTTCACGTGTGTAGAAAATTTCCTTGTTTTTAAATCTTCCTCTAAAATTTACATTTGCATAATTTTTCCCTTTCTCATGGTTTCTTTATAAGGGCATTTAGCAGCATAATGACCAAATCTTCCATAAGCAAAACATTTGAAAGGGAGCTTACCTCTAAATCTGTCAGTTCCTACTTGGATTTTCTTTACAAAGTTTACCTCTTCTTCATCTGATACATAACTTGAATCCTTAAACTCTTCCTTTTCTTTTCTTTTAGAAGTAGATTTGAATGCTGCTTCTCTGATATTTGAAGGACCCCGTTTTCTCATTTCATAAGTTGTTAAGATCCCATGTAGTTGATCAACAATAAGGTTCTTCAAATCCTGTATTTCTTCTATTGCAAAGACTTTCAAATTTAATTTTGGGGTTAGAGATCTTAGGATTTTCTCCACAAGCATTGATTATTTTACTTCATCACTAAGATTTATTATTGAATTCACTATCTCATCTACCCTAAGAAAAAAGATTGCAATACTTTCATCATTATGCATTCTGAGGGTTTCATATTGAATTCGAAAGATTTGAAGTTTGGCACTCTTTACCTTAGTGTCACCTTCATAACTCTGGATGATCTTGTCCCATATTGTCTTTATGGTATTCAACTGCATGACCTTTACAAATTATGATTCTTCCAAGCTTCCCAACAGAGCGTTGACAACCTTTGCCCTGGTCTCATATTTTTTCTTTCCTACTTCATTTGTGGGAATGGAGGATGGATAATGATAACCTCCTTCAACAATTCCCTAAACATCAACTCCAAGTGACTGCAGATAAGCTCTTGTTATAACTTCCTAGAAAACCAAGATGGTTCCATTAAACAATGGTGGCCTGATAGATGCTACTCCCTCTTGATTTCTCATCTTGATGAATCTTCCTTCAAGCGATCAAGATTCTTTTGAAGGACTCGCTCTGATACCAATTGTTAGGAAAAATATTGGGGGTGGTGGTGGGGGGTGAATTGGTATTTTAAAATTTACTTCAACTTTACTTTTCTTATTCCAATTTCTATATGCAACTATTATTCAATGAACAAGTGTACATACATGACTATGATGAAAGCAAACTGTGTATATCTAGTCAACTAGCTTTACATATAATTCATTATTTGTTAATATTTAACCAGTGCATCATTACTTTGTTAATACATGTATTAAGCTGAAACTATGAGCAGTAAAGAGCAGATAGATCATCAACACATAAGAAACACATGAACACCAAAGTTTTAAGTGGAAACCCAATGTGGGAGAAAACCATCGTTTTTGTCTTCTCTGTCTTCTTTTAATATATATATATATATATATATATATATATATATATATATATATATAATATTCTTACAATCTTGTACTGGTGTAGACTTTAAGAAGTACGCGTGCTCCTACCCGTAGAAGGCTACAACCGTCTCTAATGTTCCAACTCCTACTTGAAGGGAGATACAACCCCCTTTCTAACGGCTGCTACCCTCAGCTCTTCATGCTCATTTTTCAGAATGTTTCAAACTGGATCGACTTTCAACTATTCTAAAATCAATTACTCAAATATTGAACTAACTGAATCATCAAATCAACTATTGTAACCAATGCAACTAGATCAAACCCAATCAAAACAAACCATGCCAATGCATAGCCACTCATCAATATACCAATCCAAACATTGTTACCTATCACAAAAACCAATTGTTGCCACTGCTAACCCTTATCAAGCATACATTATATTGTATATGGTATTGTTCTTAATCACACCTGTGTATGTACACGCTTCTCCTGAATAATACCCATGTATAGATCTAAAAAATATTGATACCTGAATCTGAATCACTCTCGCACTGAAACAATCACTATATCACACACTAAACCCATCGCAGATCACAAAACCAAATACAGGTCATTATATAGCAACATAATCACTTAGTTAACATTTCATTCCACAATTAGTTCAACCCAACCAGTAACAATCACTGTATCACAGAATAAACCCATTACAGATCACAAAACCAAATATAGGTCATTATATAGCAACATCATCACTTAGTTAACATTTCATTCCACAATCAGTTCAACCCAACTAGTACTGTCAAACATAGATCATTATGAGAGAGACACCATTGACAGACAACAACAAACATCACTAAACTGGTCAACCATCATTAATAGTTCATGCTTCAAAACCCTAGAAATTGTACGCGACTCTTATAAAGGACATTTGTATGTACAATCTTTTAATACTTTACACCTGCGTAGAGATTCCGAACTTTTGCAAAATATATACGCGACCCTCTTGAAGTAGATTCGCGTATGTACACAACCTTTCTGAAGAAAACCTATGTACAAATCTGTAATTACTGAATCATTCCTTCACTGCAACCACAAATCATATTTCACAACCCTTACTGTCACATGTTCATGTCAGAGTATCATTACCATCACAGATTTATCATTGTTAGTCATAATCATATCATGTTTATTAGTTACTACAACGCTTTCAAATCTATTAAATATGAACCTCCTTCATGCTCCTTGGTGCACACTTGTTTCAGATCAAACCATTCATTAATAACCCATGACTTGCACCCTTAGCACTTTGATATCCATCTCCTTATAGCTTAGGCCTTAGCTAATACCTTAGGCCAATCCCTTAGTAATGTCAATGTTATTCTTTGACAAGATCAAATATTCGTTGTCACGCTCATTACTATGGGTCAATACCATGGTAAAGACCCTTGGTATTGGGAATACTTTGGCGTGGAACATGTACCCAACTTTGCTTCACCATACCCGCATATGTAGGCGATCTTTGTTCACAAGACCCACGTATATTTTCCTACACTTTACCTTTATCATTCCTCTGTCTCTAAACTAATATTCTTTTGTCCAATATTTTTGTCACATTTTTACTACCATGTATACTCATCCTACTACCATTATGTTGACGTATTTATCAAGTAGGTTTCCATAAGGGACAACGCATTAGTCATAATGCCAATAGAAATTTGAGTTACCTAGTTGAGATTGGAGTTCAAGGGCAATGTACTATCTATTGTATAATTTTTCGAGTTGTACAAGTGGCGCATGCAGTCAAAGAAGGGCCTATATGGATTGTGCAATTCAGGATGGGGTTTTCTATAATTAATAGGGGGTTAATTCCTTGAGAAATAACACAATGAAATAGGAACTTGGCAGATAGCAGAAGTGGCTAAGTATTGGCTAGAGTGAGCTTGTGAGGTAGTGAGATAGATTGTACTAGTGCAAGGTTTCTCAGGCTTGGGCAAGTATTGTAAATCTTATTTATTTTTCTAATCTAAAGCAATATACATACATGAAGGGGTTTTGAGTAGTAAGCTTTCCCCTTATATAAATCTTTGAGCATATGTGATTGAATCTTGTCTCATGTTTCGTGATTTCTCGTTCGATTAATTGTTTTCGCTGATGAGTAGAGTAGATTCAAGCCATTTGCTTTAGAATATTACATAACTCATTTAAATCTACAAGGAATTTGTACATGGTATCAAAGTAAGAATCACAATAGAAGAGAATAATTCGAGTTTGTCCTTGCAGGTAAATCGAATTTGCAGGATCATTCTTCAGAGCCAACAAGTTGTCATTCTATGGATTGAGACTTGTGTATGCCTTTGAGGGTAGCTCAAACTATATTGATTAGAAGGAAATGGTGGAGGCAGTGTTGAAAGATAACGTGCTGAAGGAATTTATAGACAATGATATTCCTAATCCTCCAACAACTGATGCTCAAGATCTTGTAGAATGGAAGAAATGTGTGGCAAAGGCGAGGAGTATCATACTAGAAGGAGTTCAAGATCATATTGTCTCGAATATCCATGGGAAGGATAATCCATATGCAATGTCACAAGCCTTAATAGACTTGTTTCAAAATAACAGTGACTACAGGAAGTTGGCACTTGAGGACTTTAGAAGATCAAGGTGGAGAAGGGCGACACAATACCATAGTACCTGAGCAAGTTCACCCAATTTTGGGATGAACTTGGAGTGTTGGTATTAAAATTGTTGAAGATGATCTAGTAAGCCTATCACTTCTAGGCCTTCCCAAGAGGTAGAACAACTACCAGGATTCAGTAAATGGGAGGGATAAGCTACCAAATTGGGAGAAATCGTGGTTCAAATTGGTATAAGAAGAAATAAGGTAGAACACGAGAGATGGAACCTCATCTAAGGATGACAATGAGGAGAATTGTGCCTTGGATGGAAAGGCAAAGAAGGGTAAAGGGAATAAATCCCAATTCAAAGGAGATTCTGGTCATGGTGGTAAGAAGAAAGACTTTTCGAAGATTAAATGTTTTCACTGTCATGAGCTGGGACACTATGCCACAAAGTGTCAGCACAAGAAGGTCGACAATAAGCCCTCAGGAAGAGCGGCAGGTGAAGCTCTAGCTTTACAATTCGAGTTGGATTTCACACTGATTGCGTGTATGTTGACATCAGTGATGGGTAGTGTGTGGTATCTGGATAATAGAGCCTCATTCCATATGACAGACAACAAATAAGTTTGTAGTGACTTAGAGGAGAGGACCTCCAAATGCACATCGAGATGGGAGATGATTGAAGCTATAGCAAAACTGATATTGGTACAACTACTTTTCAGAGGGAGTCTAGTTCTCTTCTCACATTAAAAGATGTCATGTATGTTTTGAGTCTGAAGAAGAATTTAGTTTCAGTTTCTATGTTGGAAGACCATGGCTACGATGTGATATTTAGTAAAGGAAAGGCTTTCCTTAGACGTATCGCCACGGGACAAGTGAAGTGGATCGAGGTTTGGGTGTAGAACCTCTACAAATTGGATGTAGAATATTGTGCCACTTTGAGCACAAAAGCATAGGAGATGCAGAGCCGAGACATCGATGAATTATTGCATAGGAAAGTTGGTCATTTGCACCATGGAGCTTTGAATATCATGCAACAAATTTCGACAGGACTTCCCAAGGGTGCACTAGGGCAACAAGATATGTGCAAAGGGTGTACATTGGGGAAGTACACCAAAGCCACCTTTCATGATAAGGACAGTAGAGCACAAGTGTTCCTTGAAAGAGTTCACTCATATGTGTGTGGACCATTCTCGATAGCCTCCACGACCAAGAACAAGTATTATGTGATATTTGTATAAGATTCCTCATGTAACACCCCCTCCTCCTAGGTCCACCCAAGCAACCGACCAGCCATGGTAAACATGCGACGAGAGAGGTCACTATAAGGGACTGAACTTCCTTGGTGACCTTAAGGAAATGGAACCGGTGGAACATATCAAACAAACCCATCCACATCAGCAACAACACCCTCAGGAGACATGTCAGCCACTCAAACATCCTAACCCTGAGTCCCACTGATGATTTAAGCCTTTTAAACCCTAGTCTCTCTCATGCTATAGGAAAGACAACATCCAAAAGCCAAAGTCGTTCTCACAAGCCTATGTGCCAACTTCCCTGCACTCTTTTCAACAGACCCATGCCAGCATCCCCAAGATTTGAGCCACTTTTATAGCCCATAATCTTGGCCTCTGTCCATAACTTGTTATAACCTTTAGAATCCATCAAAGACATGATGACAATATAAACAAATAAAAAATCAACCTCAGGACTAGGCCTGAGCATCCCCAACCGGGACTGACATTCTGTCAAACACTTGACATCAATCCAATCTACAGATCTAAGATACAAGACATAGCATAAATGATTGAAAGCACTTATGAAACATAACCAGAAGTATCACCACCTTCTCCATTAAATTGTTATAACATCAATTAGGTCTTTCAGCTATCCATTTAATAATTACAAGTAAATACATGAAATAAACATGAGATCAACCAGTCATATAACCACGCTTATAACCAACATAAAACCATATAAATATTAGAGATATGACAACCATTAAATCCACATATAAACCATTGCAAAAGTAAGAGAACTTAGCTTTTATTAATCATAGGAAAATCTAACTAGGTTCGGGACTTCCATGTACCACCCGACCATAGACATGGTTGAAACAAATCTCTCTTTTAGCTAGTCACCCTCGTGCCATATTCCAAGCATGAATGTGGGATCTCATAGAACAACCAAGGGAATCCAGAGGTTAAACCAACTCCACCCTCATTAAATTATGGTCACACCAAAACTAGTGCTCCGATCACAACCGAACCGAACTTGGGATGCCATTCAAAATCCATCTTTACCCTTGAGGAATTTTATGTCTCCTTGTCTCTTAGGCTTTATCGTAATCTAATCTCAGATCACTAGGTCTTAAACCAAGACTAGTCTCTTAGGATTTACCAAAATCCCAACCCGTATCACTAGGCCCTAAACCGAGACTTCTCCCATAGGATTTATCCCGTATCGTGCCAAAACTGGTCAAGGGATTCCTAGGCCTTTAGGAATGAAACTTGAGACCACCTCCGCCTCGGATTCCGAAATTTATCTGGCAAACCTAAGCTCAAAATTGAGATAAACATCCCAACATACCATGGCATCCGGAAAAAGGCAAGGCTAGGCTAAAAACCACTATCATAACCCAGCAAAATCATGCCATCGACAATAAGAGAACCATACACCAACATGCAAAGCCATGCATGTCCAAACCAACTAGGAAATCACACATGCAAAAGGTTACCTGCAAGTATTCCTGCTGAAGCTGCTTGATCCCACTATTCCTTCCTTGATCCTTTCTTTCCTTCCTTTCCATTTGCTTGCTTTTCCTTCCTTGCTCCAAAACTAGAGTGCTCGAAGAAAACTCTAAGTGACCAAGAGAGAGAGAGAGAGAGAATAATGAGAGAGATCCAAACTTAAATTGAGAAAAGGTTACTAACTGATCCTCATAAGCCTTTTTATTAATGAGGCCTCTATTTTCTTCATTTTCCATTATTTTTCTTCATTTTCCTCCTCACATGCAACCTGTGACCTTTCACCTTACTTTTCTCCTAATTTCCTTTATTTTCATAAATAAATGTGCCAAAAATGCATTTTTACCTTTTAATGCCTTTGCCTTAGCCTTTTCCTGTTTTCCTTAGCCAAAAACACATATTCAGTGATGCCCACTAAGATATCTTTGCCCAACATTCAACTTGGAATAAGTGTCCCTTAACCGTGGTCTTATTTTACCTTTATTAACTTTTATTAGATGGAATTTTCACCAGGGCTGTCACAGAACCCTTCCCCTTAGGGAACACCATCCTCAGTGTTAAACCAGACCATGACCTCAACAAAATTGCTAAAAAGAAAACATACTACCCATGTACCTTTATAACTTATTTCGTTGTAGTATTTACAATGAAAGACCTACTCAAAAGCAAAACATCACGACAACATGACAATATAACAACCATAATAACATGAAAACCATACCGCTTATTGGAGATTTACAACTTAGCTCATGGCGGTATTTACATCCATATACATATACATACCTATACCAAAAATTAGCAAAACATACACCAAGCATATACCAACATCAAACCAAAATTGCTTTGCCTCAACCAAAAAACAACGAAGGATATAGGGCTTGCATTTGATTTTCCATCTCTCATGTAGCTTCTTCCGGCCCAAAGTGCTTCTGCTACACTTTAACTTTATCTATGGCTCTATTCCTAAGCATGAGATGTTTTCGCTGCAGTATGCACATATGCTCTGGTTGGAACTGTCCTTCTTGCTCCACCTGCAATACAAACTAACCAATAACATGATCAACATCCTTTATATACTTCTTAAGCAATGAAATATGGAAAACATCATTGAATTTCACTATTGGAGGTAGTGCAAGTTGATATGCCACTGGTCCAATCTTCTCAAGGATCTCAAAAGGGGTGCAATATTGTGGTGCCAACTTGGCACATGATCCAATCCTCAAATAGATTTTCTTGGGCTTGATGCGCAAATACACATGCTCCCCAACCTGAAACTCCTTGAATACCCTGTGCTGATCCACATAACTCTTTTGTTTATCTTGTGTTTCCTTTAGATTCTTCTTTATAACCCGCATTTACTACTCCATGTCTGCCAACATATCCAGTCCAATATGTACCTTGGTCACTAGATCACTCTAGCTAATGGGAGTGTTACAACTCTGCCCATACAATGCCTCAAAAGGACTCATCCTCAATGACTCCTGATAACCATTGTTGTATGTGAACTCAACCAATGGAAGATACCCCTCCCATTTCCTCTGCTGGTGCATCATGTACATCCTCAACATATCCTCCAACATCCTATTGACCCTCTCTGTTTGTCCATCTGTCTGTGGATGATAAGTTGTACTGAAGGCCAACTCTGTACCCGACCTTGCAAATAGCTCCTTTCAAAACTTGGAAGTGAAATTTGCATCCCTGTCTAATACAAGCTTCGTTGGAACACCATGCAGTCTAACTATCTCTTTGATGAATACCTATGCTACCTCACTGGATGAATATGTAGTCTTTACTAGAATGAAGTGAGCTACCTTGCTCAACTTGTCGACCACAACCATAATAGAATCATGCTACCTCATTGTCCTCAGAAGACTTGTGATGAAATTCATGGAAATGACCTCCCATTTCCATTCCAAAATTGCTATAGGTTGTAGTAAACCACCTGGATGCTTACATTTTGCCTTTACCCGCTGACAATATAAACATCTAGCCATGAACTCTGCCACTTCCTTCTTCAGATTTGGCCAATTGTATAACTTCTTCATTGTCGTCAACGTCTTTTGATATCCTAGATGACCTGACTACGACTTGATATGAAACTCTCTCAAGATAAGTTTCTTGAGCTATGAAATTTAGTACATAGATCATGTCTCTAAATCTCACCAAACCATTTGTCATGAGACGATAGTCTGCACTCTTACCTGTACCTGTACATGTACCTATGCTCTGTTATAACCTGTGTATGATCTCCATGTATTTGTCATCCTGTTATCTTGCCTACAAGATCCTATCTTGTAGCTTTGTCCCATAAGAGCTCATAGCTGCAATATGATTTACCTGTACCTTCCTGCTAAGAGCATTTGGAACCCGGTTCTCCTTCCCTTTGATGTATCTCATCTCAAATTTCAACTCACTAAGGGTAGCAAACCATCTAGCTCACTTGGCATTCAGATTTGGCTGATCAAACAAATATCACAACCCATTGTGATCGCTCATCAATGTAAACCTCCTGCCAAGAAGATAGTGCCTCCACATCTTCAATTCATGTATAATTGATGCTAGCTCAAGATCATGCGTTGGATAGTTTTGCTCATGCTTATTCAGTTTTCATGACTCTTAGCACACTACCTATCCTTCTTGCATGAGAAATCCTCCAAGTCCTGTCTTGCAAACATTTGTACACACTACAAACTCCTTGTTCGGATCCATAATCTTTAGCACTGGTGCATGTGTCAATAATTGCTTGATTTGCTCAAAACTAGCCTCACATTCTTTTGTTCATTCGAACTCCTTATCTTTCCTCTACAATGATGTGATATGATATGCAATGCATGAGGAGTTCCTAATGAACCTCTTGTAGTAACCTTCCAATCCCATAAAAGATATCACCTTATCCACATTCTTAGGAGCTGCCCACTCCATGACGACCCTTATCTTTTCTGGATCTACTACTATGTCATCCTTGGAGACAACATGCCCCAAGTAATGTACCTTAGTCTGAAAGAAGTTGCACTAGCTAAGTTTAGCATGCAACTGATGCTCTCTTAGCAATCTTAACATTGTTGCTAAATGCTCAACATGTTCTTCCTCATTCTTAGAGTATAATAGTATGTCATCGATGAATAAAATAACAAATTTGTCTAGATAAGGATGCAAGGAACTATTCATCAAACACATGAATGTAGTTGGAGCATTAGTCAAACCGAATGGAACAATAACAAGCTCATAATTCCCATACTTGGTCTTGAAAGCAGTCTTGAAGATATCCTCTTCCTTGATGTGTACCTGATGGTATCCCGATCTCAAGTTGATCTTAGAGAACATTGTTTCTCTCTTCAACTAATAAAAAAAATCATGAATCCTCAACAATGGGTACCTATTCTTGATCGTTACTTTGTTTAGCTACCTGTAGTCAATGCACAATCTAAGAGTACCATCTTTCGTCTTCACGAACAACATTGGTGCGCCCCAAGGTGATACACTTGGCCTAATGTACCCCTTGTCCAACATTTCCTTGAGCTGCAACTTTAACTCAACCAACTCCAGTGTGCTCATCTTGTAAGGTGCTTTTGATGTTGGAGTTGCGCCTGGC
This sequence comes from Pinus taeda, assembly GCA_000404065.3. NCBI lineage: Eukaryota > Viridiplantae > Streptophyta > Pinopsida > Pinales > Pinaceae > Pinus > Pinus taeda. Next base: position 35,616 of record APFE031331982.1, read on the forward strand.
ACCAACTCAATAGAAAGTGTACCTCCCTATGAGGTGGAAACTCTGTATTGTCCTAAGGAAATACATCCTAAAACTGCTGCAAAATTGGGTACCTTCTTAACACATTTGCATCCTCAACCTCCTTACCCTTGTCACTAGAAATGTGGACTACAAACATCACACAACCTTTTTTGCAACTATGTTTAGCCTGCATAGTGATAACCATCCTCACTGATGTAGGCTTCTTCTTCCCCTGCAAAGTCCTCTTTTCCCCACTATCATCCACACACTTAATGGCCTTGTCGAAGCAATCCACTTTGGTCTTGTGAAGGTATAGCCAATCCATACCTAAAAGCATACTATACGATCCCAATGGTAATGCATTCAAGTGTGTTGATGTAGGCATACCATTTAACTCAAATGCACAATCTCTCACCTAATGGTGACCTCTCTTCTTCGTACCTATAGCTAACTGTACCAACCAAGATTTTGCATGCACTTATTTTCTCAAACCACACAAATCCACCATGTCTGGATTAATATAACTATATTTAGATCTAGGATCAATTAAAATAACAACAATTTGATCACAAAGCTTACTGTCCGTCTTAATGATCGATGCCCAATGATCTGCCTACCTGTTGTCCACAATTGCATAGATTCGAGGAATTCTATGACCAACATCATCAACTATATGCACCTCTTGAGCACTGTAGATCTGGGGTCTACCACCACTCTGATACTATGGACAATCCCTCTTACGATGATCCTTACCACATATCCAACATTGTAATGGTTCCCTACCACCGCCTCTAGCCTGCTGCTCTCCATGTCCCTTCTCAGTTGCATTGAACCTCTTGTAAGGAACCGTGTTTTCTTTCTCACTTTCCTCTTGAGGTCTTCCTCTCTTTGGTGGCCATTTTCCTTTAGCTTTCTCATTTATTTTCAAGTCATGCTTAGGCTCAAGTTTGCACTTCGACTGCTCATAACAATGTTTCAACTTTTGGATGGCCTCCTCCAATGATCTAGGCTCATCGAACTCAATCTGGTCTTTGTATGCAACTAGTAGTCCATTGATAAATCTATGAATCTTAGCCTTCTCTTCCTTGAGGCAAGGCACATACCTCAACAACTCCAAAAATCTGCTAGTATATTCATCATCTTTTATGGAACCCATCCGTAACTCATAAAACTCCTTATCCCTGCCATCATAGTATCTCTTATACAAGTACTTATTCTTGAAGAGCCTTTCAAATAGATGCCAATTCAAATCTTCCTCGTGTATACCTTTGACATTCTTCATGTCTTCCCATGAAATGTTTGCTTTACCTTTGAGACTAAAAGTGGCTATCTTTGCTTTCACGTTTTCTGAATAATCATGCAATGAGAAAAATTTCTTCATACCAAGCAACCATGCCTCTACATCCTGTGATTTCTTAATTTCTCCATCAAAGGTAGGTGTCTTTACTTTCTTAAACTCATATGGAAAGTATCCTATCTCACTCCTCCTGTAAGGATGATAACAATGACGATCATGATGCCTATCAGAGCCAAAGTTGGAGTAGTACCTGTGTCTATCACTCTCCTATCTGAAGTGTCCAACAGCCTGCCATCTCTGATCGTGTCAGATCTATCCGACTTGTGTCTACTAGGAGACCTACTACCATTTTGTCCTCATGTCCGTGGCTCATTTGAAGTGGTCCTTGTTGCTACAATTTTGACAAACTTTAAAGTAGTACTGCATTCACCTCTGCTTGTTTCTCTTGTGTCTACATGATTTTGTCATTATATGCTTTGCAACTCCTTATTTATTCCTTCAGGATTATCAATGTGTCTGCCAAGTTAGAAGAGTGCCCCACAGCATGTTGCCCATATGATTCACAGGGAGATTCTATGTAGTCTACCACCTTTCTAGCCATATGATCTCTTTCCTACAAAACATACTATGTCAGCTAAA
>APFE031331982.1:39481-56653 GCA_000404065.3 Pinus taeda
AACTTGGAATGCCATCTAGGATCCATCATAATCCTTGAAGAATTTATTGTCTCCTTGTCTTTCAAGATTACCGCAATCCAATCCCAAACCATTAGGCCCTAAACTAAGACTAGTCTCTCAGGCTTTACCACAATCCCAACCCAGATCACTAGGCCCTAAATCGAGACTTCTCCCTCAAGCTTTACTGTGTATCCCACCAAAACCGGTTAAGGGATTCCTAGGCCTTTGGGAATGTACCTTAAGACCACCTCCACCCCGGATTCTGAAATCCATCCAGCAAAACCCAAGCTCAAAACCGAGATAAAAATCCCAACATAATATGACATCTAAAAAAAGGAAAGGCTAGGTTGAAAACCACTATCATAACCCGGCAAGACCATGCCACCGACAACAAGAGAACCATACACCAGCATGCAAAGCCATGCATGTCCAAACCAACTAGGAAATCACACATGCAAAAGGTTACCTGCAAGTATTGCTACTGAATTTGCTTGATCCTACTTTTCCTTCCTTGCTCCAAAACTAGAGTGCTCCAAGAAAACTCTAAGTGACCAAGAGTGAGGGAGTGTGAGAGAGAGAATAATGAGAGAGCTCCAAACTTGAAATGACAAAATGTTACCAACTAATCCTCAGAAGAATTAATGAGGCCTCTATTTTCTTCATTTTCCATTATTTTCCTTCATTTTCCTCTTCACATGCAACCTATGACCTTTCACCTTACTTTTCTCCTAATTTCCTTTATTTTCATAAATAAATGTGCCAAAAAAGCCCTTTCCTTAGCCTTTGCCAATTTTCCTTAGCCAAAAACACATCCAGTGATGCCCACTAGGATATCTTTGCCCAACATTCAACTTGGAATAAGTATCCTTTAACCGTGGTCTTATTTCGCCTTTATTAACTTTTATTACATGGAATTTTCACCAGGGCTGTTACATCTCACATAAGTGTTGGATTTTCTTCATGCAGAAGAAAGACCAAACATTCTCCAATTTTTGTGAATTTAAAGCACTTGTTGAGAAATACACTGGTAGGAAAGTGGAGGCTCTCAGGAGCAATAATTGTGGTGAATATGTGTCGAATGAGTTCCAACACTTTTGTCTATTAGAAGGCATTTGAAGGGAGTTAATAACACCCCATGACCCACAACAGAACGAGGTGGCTAAGAGGAAGAACAAAAGTATTGTGGGAGCTGCATGAACGATGTTAGATTAGGGCTTACCGTTGCACTTGTGGGCTGAAGCATGCAACACAATTGTATATGTGCATAACAAGAGTCCTCATCGGATTCTCAAGATAAGTACACCGGAAGAAGCTTTTTCAGGGAAGAAACCAAATGTTTCACACTTCATGATCTTTGGTTCACCAATTTACTGTCATGTTTCCAAGGATGCAAGGAAAAAGCTAGAGTCGACAGCTAAGTTGGGCATATTTATAGGGTACACGAATAGACCTCACAACTATCAAGTTACCTTCCATCTCACTTGATGAAAATTGTTCGTAAATATGTGAAGTTCAATGAAGAGAAGGCCATGAGATATTCCCTTGAGAGGGAGCTTTAGTTACATGCAAATTAGGAGCTTTTGGCTCCAAAGGAAGAACCTTAGGATGATATGGATTATCCACAAACATAGGAGCAAAGAGTGGAAGCACCCACTCATGCATAGATGTCCATAGATGGAAGGAAGCGCACCAAGGAAGCAGACAAATTATTGCATGATGCTAGAGAGAATGTGGGATCACCCACATCATAGCGTAGACAGAGGAGGTCACCAGATCGGTACACTAGGTACATGGATCTTATGAGTGAGCTAGTTGAGATAGAACCATCCTCATTCGAGGAAGCAGTGCAGAAACCAGTATGGGTTAATGCCATGGCCGAGGGATATGATTCCATATTCAGAAACAGTGTTTGGGAAGTTGTCCCAAGGGCAAAGAACAAGTCAGTGGTAGGTTCCACGTGGATCTACAAGGTGAAGCAAGCCGCAGATAGAACCATCGAGAAACATATTGGTTTTGTGGGGCCTGACCCAGGTTCAACGTTAGTTAGCCAAACAAATCCCTACACTACTGGCCCTTTCGGCATCAGCCCGTGGAGTGCAGATCGAAGTCTCACCCGAAGCAGTATGGGGGATGCTAGAACCAAGTTTCCGCACCCTAATATGGTCGTGATGTCGGTTTATACCCTCTGTTCCTACTTTCGCACAAGTCACTACGCTTTAGGGCTCTGTAAGTCTACCCTTTATTCTGCCCTTTAGTATCTCCGCGAATGTGTATGATTGACTTTTGTGCAGCCCTAACCTGTGATCCAGATACTTTTGCGCTGCTATGACAACTTATTGTATAGGTTCCCAAGTTATCTTAAGTGTTTAATTATCTTACTAGACAATCATAGTTAGCGCCACGTAAACTGATATTCTTACTTGCATTCAACTAACCAATATAATCAAATACATTCGCGCGTCACATAAACATTGTAAATTAAACCCAAAACACAATATAACCAGATGCATTAACATGAAATAAATACACAGAAATTGTAGAATACTTCTCTTTATTGATATCTTCAGTTTGGTACAAACTCTATTCGCCCTGCGCACATAGCTGCAGAGGTTCGCGCACTCAGTTGCAGACGTCCACCCTAGACCTCTGCACACTCAGCTACAGAGCCTCTACCTACGCTAAGACTCGAAACACTTAGACTTCTCTACCAAGACTCTTCACTTCATTCTTCACTATCTTCTAAAGACTACCTAGAGCGAGCTTACTTAGCTACTTTTTATACAATCCCATGGTCTGCAGACCATGGGTGGATCTTATAGTTGACTTTACACTTTAAAAAATAAGGGCGGACAACCCTTTATGACTCATGACACCTTCGCACTCCGCGACCAAATAATGCGAAGACTTTATAACTTTATTACAAAATTTGTCCCAAAACATGGGCTTTTAGCCCCAAAACTATCCTTGGGGGAACCCGTTCCTAACAAGCCCCCAACACAAACATGGTGACTCACCCTCAAGTCACTGTGCGGGCGCGAATATCTTAGCGCGAAGACCTCCTAGCTCGACCTGTATGACCGCAACTTCGGCAGTGCACTGTGCGGCCGCCTGCTTTGCTTCTTCAACCAACTGCTCGGTCGTTGGTCCTGAATTGTCAGCTTGAAGCTTCTACCGAGTTTCTTGCAGATTCACAAGCTTGCCTTTAATAGAGTCCGTGACCAAATAAGCCTCATCCAACCAGGGCTTCAAGCACGCCTTTATTACTACCTCCTTGTGCTGTGCTACATCTACCTATTCTTTCAATTGCTTGGTCTCCTACAGCTTCGCCAGTCTCTGCGTGAGAGTGATAGTTCACGCTATACATTTTACTTCGTCATAGTGTTGTTGCAATTCTCGCGCTTCTATCTCTAGCTGTTGTACATTAGGGTCCTCCTACAAGCTCTTAAGACCTCGAACGTCTGTTCAAAAAGTTGTGTGCAGTTTGCTGCTGCATCGTCTACCGCCGTTATCACCTTTGTGACAATGGTTACACGCTGATCCTTTACTTCTGGCGGAGTTGAAGGCTGGGTCTTCAGCTGTAAATCTGCAATTTGTAGGTTCAACTCCAGTTGAACCCTTTCCATCTCTGTGCGAGTGTCGCGCACTAGCAAGCTTGCGGATGTGCACCTCGACCGGTTCTTCTTCAAGAATGGCCAACTCCAAGACCATTCGGCATGCCTCCTCCATGACCTGAATTATATGCTTGTTTTGGTCGGTTACCTCAGTGACGACGGTGATGGAAGAGTCTCGTTGTAGGGCCATCTGTTCGTTATTAATCCTTTTCTCACTGATCACCTGTAAAGCATGGTGTTCGTGGGCCCTCAGCTTTGCGATCACTCCATCTTGCAATAGGTGGAGCGCCTCGCCAGGGAGCGTTGCCAAGTTCAACCCCACTCCCTTGAGGGATTGACAGTGGGCCCGTCAACTTCATTCTCTGTGGTCAGTGCTCCATCAGGTAGCATTATCGCGCTGGAGACCTTCGCACACAATATCTTGGCAGCTTCTGAAGTGCCGATAGCGAGGCTGGTGGACATCGTGCTAGCCTATGTTGCACAGGGCTGTAGCTCCTGCAGACCTGTTTGGATGGCCCCCAATAGTAGCTAATGTTGTTTCTCAAACTGCTGTAGGGCCTCTGCAGTGACATCTCACATCGTGTCTCCAATGTCATGCAAATTCCCCTCTGTGAGGGTGATTGGGTCCAACGACGTCTTAGTGGCCTTGGATTTCTTCCTCAACCCTCCTTTCTCTTGTTCCCTTGGACGCTTGATGCGGGGCAACGTCGCCTGTGGGTTCGTGCCATGCTGCTCTATTTGTTTATCCTTTTCTTCCTCCATTTCGAGTGAAGGCGACCTCGCGCCTTTGTCAGAGCCACGCTCTGTTTCACCTGTCTACTTTTCCATTTGTTGGGTGGCATTGCGCTCCGCCTGAGCCTTGTCAGCGGCCTCCTTCTTCCTCTTCTCAGCCAGTTGTGCCATCTTCATCTTGGCCTCCTCCATTTTGCGCTGTGCGATAGACTTACTCACCCCCACCGCCAAGTCTGAGGTAGTGCCTCACTCTTCTGGCCAGTGATCAAGTACTGCATCAATTGCGTCGTCCATTGCCAAGTAAGGCAAGTCATACCATGTTTGTGCAAGGTCCTTCCATGCCCTAATCGACACATGGTGAAAGTCTACATTGAAATCCATGTACCCCTGCAGGTTGGAAAACACAGCAGGCGACAACCATGGTTTGCGATTAATGGCCATGAAAATGTTCATCTCCATCAAGATCCAGAAGATCTTAATATCTTTGATACGCTAAGCATCCTTGGTTGCCCATAACGAAGCATACTTCACTGCTTCTGGTAGGTCCGGCGTGACAGAGGGGAATTGACTATCTTCAGGCAACTCCTAGGCTACTAGCACAATAGACAGCAAGAGCCATGCATAGTGGAAGGTCTTGTTGAGCTCATGTGCCTCACAACAGTTCGCAAGGAACTCGCCACAGAGATAGTGTGCCCAATTGAACTAGACTCCTTCAGCGCATTGGGCTGCAAGAGCTACAACTAGTGCCGACACTTCATCTGCGCGACACTTCCTCATAACCTTTCTTACCAAAATCTGCATGGCCACCTTGAGAGCAGGATCACTAATACTTGAGATGGCATAGCCTTGTGACTTCTTTATGAGCTTGAATTTCTCCTTCATGGCCTCCGCGAGGGCCAACTCACCACCTTTTCTGCCAAACATCATGGCTGAATTTTCCCCTGTGTAGGGCAGCCGTGTGATCCTATGGATCAATTTGTCGGTGATGGGTATTGGCTCCTCCAGCCACAAACACCCATCATGCACCAACCATAGCAGCTACTTGATGACCAATATTGTAATTGGGGTGTGGTTGTAGTGCGATACCCATAGCAAGTTGAGCAAACCTACCTTTTCTACTTCCTTGAGCCACTTTCGCGGTTCCAATCCAGTCATCCTGGTGGTTATATCAATAATGTGGCACATTAGCTGCTCTGTCACTAAGTGCAAGAACTTCTCATGGTCAGCTAAGTCCCAGTCTTCCAGTTTTAACAGAGGAACCCAACCCAAGCGTGGTCCTTCAAAGACAATCTCATCTGGTAGCATAGGTGTTTGTAAGGGGACCTTGCTCTCATCAATGTCCTTTGTCACCTTGGTCTTGCCCTTGCACGGAGGGACGTACTCGAGAAAATTAGTGATAGGGTCAGCATGTTGGACTTCAACTTCCTCCACTTCTACCCCCAAGTCCTCATCATCCATTGGGATGTCCTCAATTTCTTCCTTCTCCAGCTCCAGGTTAATGGATTTGCCCTTTTCCTATGTAGTGGGCTTGTCCTTCAGTGGGTTTCTTCTCGGTGATGCGCATAACGATATCATAGCATGCTTGCCCTTTTTATCCTTCGCACTTTCCTTGGTTGGGGTCGACTTCGATCTAGGCATCCATGGTGATTTGGGAACTTTAGCTAATACTTCTACAACCTCTGGGGCAACTCCCTCTACCTCCCTAATAACCTTTGGCATGACCCCCTCAACTGTCACTACTTTAGTGTCTATAGCTTCTATGGGTGTTGACATGATGCTATTCAACAATTTGTGTGTCTCCTTTGGTAATTACTCAAACGTCGAACTCGCTATCAGACCTTCAAAGAATTCACGGTTCATGTGTGCTTGAGAGCTCAACAACTCTCAAAATTCCAAGTGTTTTTCGTTGGGCAACTGCCTGTATTTTTATAGGGAATTTTGAATTCAAATATGACTGTTCCTCCCACATTTGGTTCATTAATGCTGAATTGGTGGTATATTTCCAAGGATCTTACCCATAAAGTTCATCTTAAATTCTGGCCGTCAGCTCCATTTGGCCACATTTCTACCGTCAAATCATGAACAATGACTTTAACGGTCACTTTTTGGCTGACCTACGCGATTTCTCCTTAGGTAGCGTAGCTCCCTTCGCGCTGTCGCGAATCCTGTGACATTTCCTTGCTCCGCCCAATCCTCTAATCACGCAGTTCCCCAAACTGGATAGTGTAGTTTATAATCTCGCGCTCCCTGTCAACTGCCTACAGTGCTAAGACTATGCTACCCTCATATATTTACCTGGCCGAATCACCAATGTATGGCTTCAATTGGCTGCCATTCACCTTTCCTGGGAAGGGATCTCCATTTAATTTAACCAACTAAACGGCTCCACCATTGGTAATTTCCTTAATGACATAGGGCCCTAACCAGTGCATTCTGAATTTCCCTAGAAATTTATCAAACTTACTATTGTATAGCAAAACTAGATCATTTACCTTAAAGGTGCACAACTTAATGTGTTGATCATGCCATGCTTTTTCGCACTGCTTTTGGACCTGTTGGTGAAATCCAGCTAGAAATCTCTCTTCCTCAAGCTTAGCCAGCTACACAAGCCTCTCTTCCAGGGCTCCATGATCCATCATACCCATTAGTGCTGCTATGTGTAGACTAGGTACAATGTATTCCATGGGCATCACTGCTTCAACACCATATACAAGCCTAAAAGTTGTCTGTCCAGTCAACTTTTTGCATACCGTCCGATAGGCCCATAGTACTCCGGGTATGCATAGGTCCCAATCACTTTGCTAAGAGTTTCAAACCTTGGTCATCACGTTCTCCAACACCTTATTTAACGCTTCCACCATCCCATTAGCCTGTGGGTGATAAGGCATGCTTTTCTGGTGATATACCTGAAATTCCTCCGTCAGCGCGCTGATCGTCTCGTTCAAAAAGTGCGTACCACGATCGCTCATCAGAATCTTTGGACACCCAAATCGCTTCAATACATACTCAAAGAGGAACTTTGCAGCATTCGTTCTTGTGCAATCCTTCACAGGCTATGCCTCCGTCCATCGTGTCAAATACTCAGTGGCGGTGATAATGTACTGCGCTCCTGTCTTCTTCCCTTGGGGCTGAATGGGTCCCACAAAATCTATCACCCATTTCTCAAAGGGTTGTAATGTCATATGTGGATTTAGAGGTAACTCATCCCTTCATGATGGCCTGCCAGTCCTTTGACACACATCACATGCCTTGCAGTAAGATTTTGAATCCTGATGGAGGGTTGGCCACCACAACCTTGCGCGTAGAATCTTCTGTGCAGTCGCTCTTCCTGCATAGTGGCCTCCACAAGGGCTAGCTCACCACCTTTTCCGACAAACATCATGGCCGGATCTTCCCCTATGTAGGGCACTCGTGTGATCCTATGGATCAATCTGTCGGTGATGGGTATTGGCTCCTCTAGCCATAGACACCCATCGTGCACCAAGCATAACAGCTGCTTGATGACCAACATTATAATGGGGGTGTGGTTGTAGTGTGACACCCATAGCAAGTTGAGAAGACCTGCCTTGTATACTCCCCTGAGCCACTTTTGCGGTTCCAATGCAATCATCCCGGTGGTTGTATCAATAATGCGACACATTAGCTGCTTTATCACTAAGTGCGGGAACTTCTCATGGTCAGCTAAGTCCCAATCTTCCAGTATTAACAGAGGAACCTGCCCCAAGCGCGGTCCTTCAAAGACAATCTCGTCTGGCAGCATAGGGGTTTGCAAGGGGACCTTGCTCTCGTCAATGTCCTTTGGCGCCTTGGTCTTGCCCTTGCATGGAAGGACGTACTCAGGAAACTTAGTGATAGGGTTAGCACCCTGGACTTCAACTTCCTCCACTTCTACCCCCAAGTCCTCATCATCCATTGGGATGTCCTCAATTTCTTCCTCCTCCGGCTCCAGGTTAATGGCTTTGCCCTTTTCCTATGCAATGGGCTTGTCCTTCGGTAGGTTTCTTCTCGGTGATGTGCACATTGGTATCGCAACCTGCTTGCCCTATTTATCCTTCGCACTCTCCTTGGTTGGGGTCGGCTTCGGTCTAGGCGTACGTGGTGATTTGGGAACTTTAGCGAATACTTCAGCAACCGATGGTGAAACTCCCTCTGCCTCCCTAACAACCTTTGGCACGGCCCCCTCAGATGTCACTGCTTCGGTGTCCATAGCTTCTACGGGTGTCAGCATGACGCTATTCAACAGTTCGTGTGTCTCCTTTGGTAATTACTCAATCACCGAACTCGCTATCAGAGCTTCAAAGAATTCACAGTTCATGTGCACCTGAGAGCTCAACAACTCTCAAAATGCCAAGTGTTTTTTGTTGCACAACCACCTGTAATTTATAGAGAATTTTGAATTCAAATTTGACCATTCCCCCCATATTGAGTTTATTAATGCCGGATTGATGGTATATTTCCAAGGATCTTACCCATAAAGTTCTCTTAAATGCCAGCCGCCCGCTCCATTTGGCCACATTTCTACTGTCAATTCATGAACAGTGACTTTAACGGTCACTTTCTGGCTGACCTACGCGATTTCTCCTTGGGTAGCGCAGCTCCCTTTGCATTGTCGCGAACCCTGTGACGTTTCCTCTCTCCGCCCAATCCTCCAATCGTGTAGTTCCCCAACACAGACAATGTAGTTTATAGTCTCACGCCTCCTTTTAGCTGCCTGGAGCGCTAAGGCTATGCTACCCTCATATAGTTACCTAGCCGAATGACTGGTGTATGGCTTCAATCGGCTGCCATTCACCTTTCTTGGGAAGGGATCTCCATTTAATTTAACCAACTGAACAACTCCACCGTCGGTAATTTCCTTAAGGACATAGGGCCCTAACTAATGCATTCTGAATTCCCCTGTAAATTTATCAAACTTACTGTCGTATAGCAAAACTAGATCATTTACCTTAAAGGTGCATAACTTAATGTGCCGATCATGCCATGCTTTTTCGTGCTACTTTTTGACATGTTGGTGAAATCCTGCTAGAAATCTCTCTTCCTCAAGCTCATCCAGCTGCACAAGCCTCTCTTCCAGGGCTCCGCGATCTATCATACCCATTAGTGCTGCTATGTACAGACTAGGCACAATGTATTCCATGGGCATCACTGCTTCAACACCATATACAAGCCTAAAAGGTGTCTGCCCAGTCAACTTTTTGCATAATGTCCGTTAGGCCCATAGTACTGTGGGTATGCGTAGGTCCCAATCACTTTGTTGAGCATTGCAAACCTTGGTTAGCACATTCTCAACACCTTGTTAAATGCTTCCACCGTCCCATTAGCTTGTGGGTGATAAGGTGTGCTTTTCTGTGATATACCTGAAATTCCTCCGTCAGCGTGTTGATCGTCTCATTCAGAAAGTGTGTACCATGATCACTCACTAGAATCTTTGGACACCCGAATCATGTTAGTACATATTCAAAGAGGAACTTCACAGCATTCACGCCTGTGCAATCCTTCACAGGTTGTGCCTCCGCCCATTGAGTCAAATACTCAGTCGTGGTGATAATGTACCACGCTCCCGTCTTCTTCCCTTGGGGTTGAATGGGTCCCACAAAATCTATCGCCCATTTCTCAAAGGGTTGTAACGTCATCTGTGGATTCAGAGGCAACTCATCCCTTCGCGTTGGCCTGCCAGTCCTTTGACACACATCACATGCCTTGCAGTAAGATTTTGAATCTTGATGGAGGGTTGGCCACCACAACCGTTCACGTAGAATCTTCTACGCGGTCACTCTTCCTGCATAGTGGCCTCCCGTGACACCCCCATGAGCATCCATGAGTATACTGCTCCTCTTAAACTTCAGTACATATCGTCATAATACTTCATCAGACCCCATTTTGTACAAATGTCTGGCAATGATAGAAAAGTCTGTTGTGCGCACCACTAACTCCTTTTTCTGCTGGACGGTGTAACCTTCCGGGGCAGTTCCTGTCATTAGGAAGTGTATGATGTCTTCAAAATGACCATCCGCGGTGCACACTACAAATGGCTGCGTGTTAGGTAATACCTCCTACAAATTAGTAGGCTATTCCCCCGTTTCAATGTGCAACAGATGGTATGGTCCCACACTCAGTCGTCTAGGCTTCATAGTAACCTCAAAATCATACTCCTGGAACAATAACAACCACTTACAGATTCTCCCCCCAAACACAGACTTATCGACCAAGTATTTCAATGCAAAGTGATCTGTATACATCTTAAAATGTCCACCTAGCAAATAATGTCTAAACTTTTGTAGCGCGTATACCATGGCTAACTCTTCGCGCTCGGTGGTGGAATAGTTCTTCTCAACCTCAGATAACCTCTTGCTTGTGAAAGTTATAAGATGGTCCAATTCTCCTCCACCAACGCATGTCAGTACTACTCCCAATGCTATACATGACGTGTCTACATGTACATGAAACTCCTTCTTCCAATCCGGGAAGACTAAAATCGGCGTGGTGACCATTTTTCCTTTCAATACATCCAAGCTCTTTTGACATTCCTTGTTCCAATAGAACGTGACATCCTTTTTCAACAACTTCTCCATAGGAGCGGTGATCTAGGCATAACCCTTAATAAACTTCCTGTAATACCCCATATGTCCTAAGGTTGCACACAACTCTTTTACACTCCTCGGCACCTCCAAGTTAAGTATCACTATGATCTTCACAGGATCTACTATCAGTCCCTGTCTACAAACCAGATGACCCATCAGAGTCCCAAAGGGAACACAAAATAGACACTTCTTCAGATTGAGCACAATCTGGTACCTTCGACAGGTATCTAGCATCAGGTGCAAACTTTCTGCATGGCATTTTACTAGCCCAAACATAGTCCAGTCATCAAAGTACACCTCCAAAAATTTATGAATGAATTCTTTGAATGCAGCAATGACTATGCGTGAAAAAATTGCAGGCTCATTCTTCAATCTGAAAGGCATTATAGTGTACTGAAAACATCCCCACTCAGCCGCAAAGGTCATCTTGCTTCTATCCTCAGGTGCGATTTTGATCTGACGGTACCCATAGAACCCATCAGTGAAAGAATACGCTTCCTGTCCACCTATGTTATCTAATACCTCATCTGTGAACAAAATTTGGAAAGGATCATGTATGCAATCATCATTCAAATTCCTGAGATCTATGCATATCCTTATTTCATCCTTCTTCTTCTTTTCCTATACCACCATTGGGCTTACCCAATTAGATTCTTCTATGGGCTCGATGATGCCTACTGCAAGCATCTTGTCTAGCTCTAAGTGAACCTTCTCCTTCACTTTGGATTGAGACGGTAAGGTCTTTGCTTGATTGACTTCGTGTTGGGTTTTAACGTGATCTTCATAACGCCCACATGTCCTATTATCCCTTTTAGCTCTATAAACTTGGTAGGGAAAAAATCTTGGTATTCCTGGAGCAATTCAGCGACCTTATCTACCGTCGCGTCATCCCAATAATTTCAAATCTTCGCAAATTTGGGCTCTGCCTCCGTACCAATATTTACCTGTTTCATTTTCAGTGGCACGGTTATATCAGGATTCTTAATCAGCAGTCCCTTGACCTTGCAGTGACCCTCTGTTTTAGGGATATTAATTTTTTGTGGATTCTCGTCTTCTTCTTCAGTAGTCACGCTATAGCATTATAGAACGTGGCTCAGCTGAGTAGTCCAATCAGGTTGAATAAGATCCAAAGGATATTGCAGTATCCTAAAGATTGCTGCTTTAAATTCTTGTAGTGCTTCGTTGATACAGTCAAACCTGTCTTCAAAGATGAACGTCATTATGAATCCTTCGAGTAGAAATATCCCATTCACCCATACCATGGTGGAACTCTGTCTCGAAGTACCAGTTCATCGGGATGACATCCAAGGTGTGACAAAACAAGTGCACCCATTCAGGTTAGGGCTTCGCTCCATAAGCCTTAGCCCATTTGGCCAGGTGCACGCGCGGATCATCCTTCCCATCATATTTGATTGTCATTCATACCTTTAGCTTCCCAAAGCGTGTTCTCATCGTCCTCCTACACTCGCGCCAATCATCAAAGCTACCCTTGTGCGTACCCCACCATCTTGCGAGCGTAGCGCACATGGCCTAGTCCAAAGCCTGGAAGCGCTGCTTCTCTGGTACTTACCTCTAAAATGTATCCAAAACACATCTACATCATTCAAGCCATCATAAGTGGGCATATCTCTTACCTCTGACGATACCCAGCTCAGCAACTGGGTCATCATGTTACAACTCAACGTGGTTACTTCATGTAGCTGATTTTGCCAGCGCTCTAATTCTTCATGAGAGTCTGAGGTGCAGGAACTCTCGCGATCCCATGTAATTTGTCCATCCACTGTTGGATTCACCCAATCTTGGTCTCACGTTGATATCTTATATATGCAGTCCAAATCGTCATCACTCTCATAATCGTGGACTCGTTCAGTATAGCGCAATCCTTCAACAGGATCTAGGGGTACTATTACACGAAGTGACTTCATTTCAAATATCATCTTTCGCTTCTTTAGGTTGATTACCCCATTCATGTCAATAGCCAAATCAATGCCAAGGAGTGTAGGGTAGGGGTTGTTGTCATCCATAATTTCTATTACTTCAAAGTTAGCCAATGCGCTCGCGTATTCAATATCTATAATCACTCCTTGCAACCGTCCCATGGGGATGATCTTCTGCTTATTTTCCATCCTTAACTGAATCAGAGACCACTGCAGTGCGGGTCTCCCCATCTGCTCCCAAGTCTGATTTGGTAAAACGTTCGCATCTAACCCTAGATCCAAAATAACCTGATCCATTTCATATTCTCCTATTTGCGCGGTTAGTCTCATTTCTCGCCCTGTCCTTGCTTTATGCTTACTAATCTTCGTACAACACGCGATTCACCCAGATTATTTATGGCACATCTATTTATAATCTCCTTTAACCCCTTCATAACCTTGCTATCATGCAGTATCTTCATGCAAGTCTCTAGAAAGGTCGTAAGAATAGAAGGGTCCATCTCCTGATCAGGCTTATCCTTGCTCCCTGAGGTAGAGGCCTCAATGAAGCTCTTCTTTGCTTCCATGAATGTTTCACATGCACGCTCCAAATCAAATTCAACCTCCTTCGCTGGAGCTTTGCAAACCCATGTGCTGGCTTCGGATTGTTTCCCCTTATCATCGCCCGTTGCAGTTCCACTTCGAAGCACTATATTCAAATTCGGATGCTCTTCACGAGGCTCAGACCTCATCATCTGCAGGTCCTGAGTTGGCTGAGGTGGTAACACCCCTTTGTTGTGTATCCTCGCTATCAGCGTAGGACAATCTTCTATCTCATGATAAAACTGAGTACAATATTTGTGCGATGGTCGCGTCGGGTTAGTGCATTCATGGGCATAGTGTCCTGGTCCTCCACAGTTGTAGAAGATTAGCTGTCCTTGACCTATGCCAGGTCCTCCTCCGGCTTAGCCTCGTCCGCGCCCCTGAAATCCTATTCGCGCCATCCCAATGATTTGGTCAGGAGGTCTCGTTTCTACCTGGACTCTATAGGCGGGTGTTCTGTCCATCATCAATTCATAACTTCTGCAGTTGCACTCATCATGCCCTACCGACCTGTAGAAGTTGCAGAACAGTTGTTGTGGTGTTTGTACAAACTTATGTAGCAAGTGACAGTTATCCATCATATGTTTTCCTGCTACTTGACATATAGCGCACCACAACTCAGGCCTCGCGATTGGTCCTTCTTAGGCTTCCAGCCTCAAAGGCATCAGTCCTCCTCCTGCAATATAGTTCGCAAAGACTAGGCAGTGGTCTTTGTCATGCCCCTGACTTTTACATTTCATGCACCATACCTCTTCGCTCACCTCTGGTCACACTGTTCTGTCCTGCTTCAAACTTTGCATTTCAAGGCAAAGATTTTGCAACTACACATGGATCTTTTGAACCCCTAGATTTAGATCGTGCATTGGTGTTTCATGTAGTCTCATTGCAATCTCCAAGGCCTCTACCTGAGTCATAATCTTCTGTTGTTACACTGTAACCCTTAGGTGAGGTAGGAGCGAAGTCACGAACCACTTGCGATGCTGTCCATCTATTAAGTTCATATTGGTTTTGCGGATTTTGCACTTCAATCTCTGATCCAATTCCCAAGGTGTCTCGCCTGGTTTCATCGTGATTTCCTTGAACCCCACAATCAACTGTGCCTCGAATTTAGGCCTACTGAATTCTTTATTCAACGTGGTCTGAATGTCTGCCAACCCAACATTTAGGTTATCATTAGAGTACTTGATGTACTAGGTTAGCGGGTGATCCTGCAAAGCACTAACTAATATCACCTTCTTCATATGGTCATCTATGACGCCCTGAGCTTCCCATACAGCTTCCACCATGAACCAAAACTGGTTTGGGTCCTCATTTCCCAAGCCTTTTAACAAAGGCAGCTTCACTGAATTTGCCATGTTGAACTAAGGTGGAGATGGTGGTGGTATGGTTGAAGTCACAGGTGATGGTGGTGAAGTTGGAGGTGGTGTGGGTGGAGGTGGAAGTCAAGGGAATCCCTATCTTAATAACTGAATTGTACTTCGCAGAGAAGCCTGTGCTACTCCCTCTTCGTTAGCCAATGGAGGTGAAATCAGTGGCTTATATTTCAGACCCTTTCTTCCTTTGTTTATATAAGTCTTTCCACTTCACATAGCTACAAATATCAAGGTAGCTGCATAACCCATTTTTCACACAATAACATCTTAATCCAGGTATTTAAAGATTTCAAGTACTTATCTCGTGGACCTTTGAAAAAGCACCGCTCCACCTCGCTATAGCTAACTGAGGTATTGACTGCAAATTCAGTCACAAATCCTCCTATGATGCAATCGAGCCAATGATCGACGACATGAGCGATCTTATCCTCAAAGGCTTCCAGTCTCTATACTAGCTTCGGGGTCCAGACAATAGGACCATCAAGTCTCCACCTTCCTTGGCTATCTGCTAGCTTCGCGATTCGCTCGTATAACTTAATTGGAAAGGAAAATAAAAAGATCTCGTGGATTTCTGTATATAAGTACCTGTCCAGCCATTGTTCCTTTGTCAACCACGGATTTCTATTCTCCTGCACTGCGAACTCGTGGATCTTCCTATCCAACCAGTCTTTGACCTCTTTCTTAGTTGGATTCCAGTGATACGACATCACACATCTCTCATGTAGATTATGGTCCCGACAATAGAACCATTTGTTGGCTTTGTGGGGTTTGACCTAGGTTCACCATTAGTTAGCTAAACAAATCCCTACACTACTGGCCCTTTTGGCATCAGCTTGCGGAGCGTAGAATAAAGTCTCACCCGAAGCAGTATGGGGGGATGCTGGAACCAAGTTCCCGCACTCTGAGATGGTCATGATGTCGGTTTATACTCTTTGTTCTTACTTTCATGAAGGCCACTAAGCTTAAGGTTTCTATCAGTCTACCCTTTATTTCACCCTTCAGTACCTCCGTAGAGGTGTATGATTGACCTTCGCGCAGCGCTAACTCGCGATCCAGATACTTTCGCGTTGCTATCACATCGTATTGTATAGGTTCCTGAGTTATCTTAAGTGTTTACTTATCTTACTAAACAATCATAGTTAGCGCCGTTGTTATAGACATTTTTGGGCACTTCAACCCCAATCATAAATGTCCATAAAATGAGGGCTCTTAAGTCCCTAAAAGTGTTGCTTCACTGCCTAAAGGAACAAGCAACTGATTACATCATCTCCCAGAAGTTCTCCACTGAAACTGCTCATAAATGGTCAAGTCTGGACCATACTGAAAGCTCAATGTAGAGGGTGCGATGCATATCACCTTTCCAGTGTACAAGGTGTGATGCATACTGAATTTCTCCTCTGTAGGGTGCGATGATCGAGAATGGACAAATGGCAGGGAAAAAAATGCGAGGTGGAAGATCATGGAATCTTCCAAAAGCTTCCCCTCTGACACTTGCCTCTCTATTTTCGACCGGGGATGAGTAAGAGATCATCATTCTCCAAGTGGAAGCGGGAACTATCAGAGAGAGGACACTAATCAAGATCCCAGAAGATGACTCACCCCTCTGTAATCATCTATATATGGATCCCTCATCACAGAGGTCCAGGGGCTGGAATTTTGTATCTTATAGAGAAGTGCTGTTGGTTTTCTGGTGTACATTCATAGTGTTGGGTGATCTAAGCTTTGCTTGAGGTGAAGAAGGGCTTCCTAGCTGGAGGATGTGCTGGGTCAGAGCACATGGTTGTAATCCTCTTGCTAATTTTCATCTTAATAAAGCTATTGTTGTTTCCTTCCATATTCTTGTGTACTTGTTTATATATGCATTTATATGGTTAATACACATCTGATCCTGTATTATTTATGAATTTAGATCCTTGTTTCTTCGATAGTAGTATGCTGCTGTGATTCCATAGGTTCTTTTGAAGCTAGGCAGACTAAGAAGAAGCGGCGAAGCTCTATCAAGAAGGAGAGGAAATCAAACGCAAGACTCAGGTTGGTCTTCTTGGTTCTCTTCTCATATATTTTCATAAAAGAAAGCAATAGTAGACTTTGATTGTTTGTTTCTAAGATAGCCACCCATCTTAGTGGGAATAGCAACATCCGAGTGGACGCTATTCCTGGTAAAAAAATGGCGACTCCACTGGGGAGCGACTAGATTACTTGTTAGCCTATCTATCCTTGTTTATTTTATAAACTTACAGACGGAGCCTGAAGTCAAGCCAACTAGCCTTCGAATTGCATTTGTTATACAAATTCAAAGTAGATCAATGTTGCTTCAGTCTATCTCCGGGTTTTGTTTATGAATTAAACAATAGAT
>APFE031331982.1:56673-93550 GCA_000404065.3 Pinus taeda
TCTCTGTAATCATCTATATATGGATCCCTCATCACAAAGATCTAGAGGCTGGAATTTTGTATCTTATAGAGAAGTGCTATTGGTTTTCTGGTGTATATTCATAGTGTTGGGTGATCTAAGATTTGCTTGAGGTGAAGAAGAGCTTCCTAGCTGGAGGATGATGTTGGGTCAGAACATATGGTTGTAATCCTCTTGCTACTTTTCATCTTAATAAATCTATTCCAGTTTTCTTCCATATTCTTGTGTACTTGTTTATATATGCATTTATATGGTTAACGCACATCTGGTGCTGTGTTATTTATGAATATAGATCTTTGTTTCTTCGATAGTAGTATGTTGCTATGATTCCACAGGTTCTCTTTCAAGCTGGGCAGACGAAGAAGAAGCGGCGAAGCTCTATCAAGAAGGAGAGGAAATCAAGCGCAAGACTAAGGTTGGTCTTCTTGGTTCTCCTCTTGTCTATATTCATAAAAGAAAACGAAAGTAGACTTTACTTGTTTGTTTCTAAGATAGCCACCCATCTTAGTGGGAATAGCAGCATTCGAGTGGACACTATTCCCGGTAACAGCCGCATAACTGATATTCTTGCTTGCATTCAATTAACCAATATAATCACATACATTCGTGCATCACATAAACATTGTAAATTAAACCCAAAACACAATATAACCAGATGCATTAACAAGAAATAAATATAGAAATTGTCGAATACTTCTCTTTATTGATATCTTCAGTTTGGTATAGACTCTATTCACCCTGCGCACACAACTGCAGGGGTTTGCGCACTCAGCTGCAAACGTCCACCCTAGGCCTCTGCGCACTCGGCTGCAGAGCCTCTACCTAAGCTAAGACCCAAAACACTTAGACTTATCCACCAAGACTCTTCACTTAATTCTTCGCTATCTTCTAAAGACTACCTAGAGCTTACTTGCTTAGCTCATTTTTATACAATCCCATGGTCCACAAACCATAGGTGGATCTTTACAGCCGACTTTACACTTTACAAAATAAGGGTGGATAACCCTTTATGACTCCTGACACCTTCGCGCTCCATGACCACAAAATGCAGAGACTTTACAACTTTATTACAAAATTTGTCCCAAAACATGGGCTTTTAGCCCCAAAACTGTCCTTGGGGGAACCCGTTTCCAACAAAACACAAAGTCAGATTTGTGGCCAAGGGGTTCTCTTAGATGGAGGGAATTGATTACAAGGAGACCTTTGCTTAATTAGCAAGGTACTCTTTTATCAGATCAATTCTAGCTCTTGGAGCACAAATGGGATGGAAGATACGTCAGATGGATGTGAAGACAACATTCCTCAACGAAGTGATTAAGGAGGAGGTGTATATTGAGTAGCTAGAAGGATTTGAGATCTTTGACAGAGAGTCACATGTGTGCAGACTCAAGTGAGCATTGTATGGATTGAAACAAGCACATCGTGCTTGGTACACTAGGATCAACATCTATTTCGCCAGGTTGGGCTTCACCAAAACTAAAGAAGATGCAAACCTTTACCATATTGTTGTTGAAGGTAAATTATTGATTATAGTATTATACGTCGATGATTTAATTCTATCAGGTGATGAGAATCTGGTCAAATATTGCAAGAGAATTTGAGATGAAGGACCAGGGGCTCATGCATCATTTCCTCGGTATGTAAGTATGGCAAGGAGATGGGGAACTGTTTGTCTCTCAGGGCAAGTATGCCAATGAGATACTGAAGAAGTTCCACATGGAGAGCAACAAAACCATGAAGACTCCTCTAGTAGGGAATTGGAGGTAGGAAGATGCTACCATATATAAGAAACTTGTGGGTTCACTTATGTATTTGGTAAACACATGACCATACATGTGTTATGTAGTTAACAAACTTAGTCAAGCAATGGTTAAGCCAACCAAAATGTATTCGAAGGTAGCTAGACATGTGTTGAGATGCCTCAGAGGCACCACTCAATTTGGTCTTTGGTACATGCAGACAGAGGGAATGAAGTTGAAAGGCTTCACAGATGCAGATTGGGAGGGTAATCCATCAGACAAGAAGAGCACATTAGGAGGCATCTTTAGTATTAGGTCAACAATAACTTATTGGTACAGTAGGAAGCAGAGAGCAGTTGCACTTAGTTCAGTAAAACAGAGTACATGGCTGCTAGTCAAGAAGCTTGTGAAGCTATCTAGATGAGGAAGATTATTGTTGGGTTATTTGGTCAGATGACGTATCCCGCTGTCATTTACTGTGACAACTAGAGTTGTATCAAACTCTCTGAGATTACAATTTTTCATGATTGATCCAATCATATCAACATTAGGTATCACCATCTACGAGATTGTGTGCAAAGGAGAATCATGTTGTTGGAGTACATTCCTATAGAGGAGCAAGATGCAGATATTTTGACAAAGGCATTGTCAAGATGAAATTTTGAGTTCCATAGAGGCAAGATCAGGGTAGTAGATAATCCCTTTTTTGTTGAGAGGGAGCGTTGAAAATGGAAATAAGAAAATCCTGATTTGATTTTCCCTTGAATTAAATTAGGAGAAAAATGTAATTCCACATCACAAGACAATGAGAATGATTTAACTAAGTTAATTTCACTTAGTTGGCTCAATTAATTCGAGTTGAGGGCCTAACTTGAGTCGTGTGGAGTGGTTCCTAAAATTTAGGAGCCTAGGTTGTGTTTAATTTGAGTTGTATAGTATAATTCAATTAAACTGAGTTAATGTAAGTTAAACTAGTTCCAACAGTTGGAGGAACTAATAAGAGGTCTAGAAGTGGGGTGCAACGTCATGTGTTAAACTATTTAACTGATAAATCAACCATAATTAACTCATGCATGCATGAAATTCGAGTTACCCAGTTGAGATTGGGGTTCAAGGGAAGTGTACTATCAGTTGTATAATTTTCTTAGTTGTACAGGTGGTGCATGCAGGTAGAGAAGGGCCTATAGGGATTGCGCAATTCAGGATGGGGATTCCCCTAATTAATAGGGGGATAATTCCTTGAGAAACAATGCAAGGAAATAGGAGTTTGGCAGGCAGAAAAATTGGCTAAGTATTGGCCTGAGTCAGCTTGTGAGGCAATGAGATAGATTGTACTAGGGAAAAGGTTGCCCAGGCTTGAGCAAGCATTGTAAATCTTCTCTATTTTTCTGATTTAATGCAATATATAGATAGGAAGTGGTTTTTAGTAGTAATCTTTCCCCTTAGATAAATCTTTGAGCATGTGTGATTGAATCGTGTCTCGTGTTTTGTGATTTCTCGATCGATTAATTGTTTCTATTGATGAGTAGAGTAGATTCAAGTCTTTTGTCTTAGAATATTACATAAGCAATTTGAATCTACAAGGAATTTATACAACAAAGAAATAGAAAGAGAGGCATACCAATAGTCCAAAGTCTAACAAGCCAAAAGCACCAAAAGACACCAAGAACCAGTAAGAAACCAATGACCATACTCAATCATCGAAGGTAATTGACGTTGGATTGTCCAGCCTAATCCGTAAAGGTGGGGGAGAGTGATATGGGTAGTTGACATGTTGTTCGAAGCGAGCCAACCACATTTCCAGCTTCTCAATATTTTATGCTAGCAAGTTTTGACCCCGCCTAACAACTACAATTCTTTCTCTAACATGGAATTGAATGTAATGCAGCTGATTGAGCATGGCGATGACAACTTCATGCTCTTCCCTTCTGGTCTTGTCATAAACTTCCATCTAATCTAGCACAACTTGAAACATGTCACGAAGGGCCGCGAGGCTAATTGACTGGTCAATAGCTAAACGTCTTGAGGTAACCACATGCTCTGAATTTCTACTCAGACCACACACACCTCCTCCACGACCCTAAACACCACGACCACCCCGCCAAGAGCCTACTCCTCTTTTACAACTGCTTCCTTCAATCGACACCCCAACCATGCCATCACTAGCTATCCAGCCCCACTTTATCCCCATAGCAGGGTGACACCTCCCCCCCTCCCCAACTTCACCAAACTACTCGAGCTGCCTTGATTGGCTAAGACTCCTGACTTCTAAGAGTGGGCATGAGAATTCCTTAGAGTAGGACGCATAGTGCAACCACATAAGGACACCCCTGGGACAAGACCCACTACTAACTTCTAACCCTTCCACCACCTCAAAAGCTAGCAATGGGCTAGCTCTAGTCGCGTAATAACCAAGAAAAACCACCTCTACAAAACTAGTTGCCACCACTCACAAACCTGGAAAGAGGAGATGACAATTACAATTGGCTTCCACACGAGCTAGTTGACCACCTCTACAACTCCATTGACACAAAAAATACCTGAGGGCGGAGTCACAAGCCTCCTATCAACACCCCATATCCCATAACCCCGAGAGCCTGACTAGGGCCAAGCTTCACTTAGAGCCGATGCCACTGAATCCTTTAGAAAACCCCCAAAACAAATGAAATTCACCCAATTAAACATGCAATCATCTAGGAATTCAACCACATACAAATGAGGCCAAGTCAGAGCCCCTCTACCTCCTCTATCAACCAAATTCCACCCCAATACCCAGGAAAAATTCCCCCAAAAGACAAGCAACACAGGGAACGAAGAAGAGACCAGAAAGAGGAGAAAGAATGGAAGTCCCACCACAACCGAAGTACCCCAACACCAATTCAACCACAAAAAACACTTATGCTCCACTCTACAGTGCATCACTAAAAGAGAGACCAAAACCGACCACTCTTTCCTTATACAATTTCGCGACCTGCAAACTGGAACAGAGAAAACGAACCCGATGAACAAACTTGTAGCTTTTGGATAGTGAACCCAGTGGTTGGAGCGGCGACGTCAAAATTGCCACCACTCCAAAACACTTGAGAGCTAGAAGACCCTGCCAATGTGCAATAGCTCAAACCAAAATCAAGCAACCTACACACATCGAACCCCATATAAATTTTATCAATCCTATCATGCGCCATTAAACTCTTGACCTTACCAACACGACAACCGACGAAGGTTGATTGGAATTTCACATGCTTCAGATAACATTTCATCTTATGTCTTGTATGTCGATAGTTTGGATGCACTGTCCTCCTCCCCATCTTCCTGCTATGGTTTTTCATTGCCCACATCTTGGGCCTTTCTCGGGGACCGACACCTCGATCGGGGATATTGGTTTATTATATTTAGAATTGAGACTGTGTTGGTTTCTTCGATGTCTTGGTCACATTTTTCTTTGAGAAAATTCCAAAAGTTGGGGGGTTTTACCTATAGGTTTCCATCTTGGGTATGCCTCCACTCTCTGTCTTGTTCCTCATGATATCAGTCCTTTCAACAGAAATCCATCTGCAAAGCTTGCTGGAATCTATAGTTTCATCTATACCATAAGAGTGAAAGATTTGACAAGGTTATTTGAAAGTGTCTAGTTTATTTTTAATCAGATTTAGATTTATCCTCTGCTCGGTTTCATGGATAAGGATTCAGACTCTTGAGTCATCTTCTGCGGGAAACCCTTGCTCTCACTACTTAGGAACCCATGAAGCTCTGCTCAAAGCAAACTATGATCTACAAATTAAAATGTGCCAAATGTCCCATACACAAATTGATTTTTCACATAAGCTTTTGGCATATCAATTTCAGCTCTCTAAATTGGTTGATGAAGTGGATGCCCTCAGAACTATGGTCATGGAACTCAAATTAAGCAAAGAATCTCAGGCATCTCTATACAAACTCTAGCATAACGTAGGGCATCATCAAACTGATCTCAACAAGCCACCATCTGACAATGGCTAGTTTCTTCTTCAGGCTAGATGTGGGAATTCTGGTTCCCCTGATTCTTTTGTGAAGTTCATTGCTAAATGTTTTTTGGAATTGATGGTTTTTCTATGGGATATAATGGGGTCTTCTAATAACAAGTCAGTGAGTTCATAGAGCCCTTTTTGTTATGTATAAGCTTGGTCAGTTAATATTGTCATGTTGCAGTCATGTAAATAGGACTTTAGTTTGTTTATGGTCAGTTTAGAGTTTGGTGAAGATTATCAGTTATACCTTGGTCTTTATGTCAAGAATGAACTTTGAAGATGTAACTCTTCTGTAACTTGTTGCAACTGGGCACAAATTTCTATCAATAATACTCATTTTTGTTCAATTTTTTTGTTGTATAAAAATAAATTAAATAATTGTAATTGTAATTATAATTGATTATGAAACTTGCTTAGATCCATCTTAATTCCAAAGGAAGAAAATATTTTGAGGTGCAAACCTCTTTTAAAGTGAAAAGATATTTGATCCCTCTTTTCGCTTGGTAGATCCAAAGTTAAGATGGATCTACGTTGGTTAATATTAATGTTTTTTTTTTAAATGTTAATAAGTGAAAGGTTGATTTTTTATTTTTGAATTTGATTTGGTAATCGTTTTAAATTTAAAATATCATACTTTTCTTTATAGGTTAGGAGATGGAATGTGGGACAAGATGCTTTGTCATGTGGATAGGAAAAACAAATTAATAAACTTTGAAATAAATAAAATATTTAATGTAATTACTGTTAATTAATAAAAAATTAATTATTTTATATAATAATTTTTAATAACAACAAAATTTTACTTTATCTTTTTACATTTTCATTTCTATTATCTATAATTATTTTATTATACAATTGAATGTTATCATTTATCTTTAAGAGTTCATCTAATCGGTGGAGTCTTTGTTGTTAAAGCAACTTTGCTATTGAGAGGTCACAAGTTCAATTTCTCTCAACACTTTTGGGGTCGGGCTTCATGGTTGAGCCGATAGGAAGTGATCATTTGTTTTGAGAAAATATTTCGGCGATAATCACATCAAAATTCATTTGTCGATGTGTTTGGAACCAACAAGTGTGGTTCATCGTTAGGACAAGATAGCGGTCAATAATTTATGAGGTCGTGAACCACATAAAACATATATATATATATATATATATATATATTATATATATATATATATATATAATTTATATATATATATATATATATATATATATATGATATAATATAACTAATAATAATAATAATAATTAGTTATTAATATTTTGTAACTTTGTGGATGAGTTTTCGTGGATGTAGTCGGTCAATAATTTTTGAGGTCATGAACCACATTTATAAAAAATTGTTTTTAATTTATTAAAAATATAAAAAAATTAGTTATTAATATTTTGTATCTCTTTGGATCAGCCACAATTACTATGTTGAAACGTCAACAAATGAATGATCAGCGAAATACCATAACAAAATTACTCTTCTCACAAAAGCCTACACTATGAAACACCCCAAATAAATAAAATACAAAAATTAAAGTTTATATATACTTAACATTAAAAAAATTATATTTTTTTATTCAAAAATCATATATTAAATGTTATATATAGAGAATCACTTATAGTAACTAAAATAGAGTAAATCACATTTTGAGATAGAGCCATCAAATTGTTGAGACTAGTGCATCGTAAAAATTGTCCATTGACCATTTCTATTTTTAATAATAAACTAGCAATTGCCCCTAAATGTGCAAAGATATGTTGAAGGAATAGATTTTTGGAAATATTATGTAGCCATAAATGGAGTCCACCCACAAGGTTACATGATTTATTTTCATTTACTACCAAACATGTTTAAAAGAAAACAACATTTAATGTCAAATATGTTTTAAAAACAAAACATGGATGCTACAATATGTAACAACAAAATCTGAGAATGAGTTTAATGAACGAATGACTATGTACCCAAAAGCAACATACAGTAAAATCTAAGAATGAATTGAATAAACGAATGATGGTGTACCCAAAAGCAACATACAATGATATATTGTATATTTATCATATGATATTATAAGTATGAGTCCTATTATCTACTGTTGTGGTGTTGTTGAAGTGGAGGAGTGACCAAACTCAGGTTTGATTCCTCTAGCTTATGCATAACCTCATCCATATCTAGCCTTGCAGATGGCGTAGGGTCCACACAATGCATAGGCAATTGCAAAGCATTAAGCAACTCATCTCCATAATTGGAAGCTTCTTTCATCAATTCCAAGTCAAAAACTTCATTAGTCCACTCTTCTTTCACAATGGAAGTAACCCTGTTAGGAAGGTCCATCCCATTGTTTGTAGTCATGGGATTTCCTAGTGCCTTGCCATTCGGAAGCTCCAACAAGAAAATCCCAAAGTTGTATACATGTGTTTTGTTAGTTGATTTATTTAGTTTTGTGAGCTTAGGATCTCTGTATCCAAGAGTCCTTCTTGTGGCAACCACATTGGAATTGGCAACAATTGTCATCAACCTAGACAAGTCAAAAACTACAATCTTGGCATTCATGTTTGCATCAAGCAGGATGTTGCTGGAAGTGAGATTTCCATGAATGATGTTCTCATTGTTGTGTAGGTAAGCAAGTCCTCTCCCTACACCAATTGCAATTTTCATTCTGGTGTGCCAATTCAAAGGTGTCTCTGGGCCTCTTGCATGAAGAAATGTTACAAGGCTTCCACTAGGCATGAAGTCAAAGACCAAGATTTTTTCATCTTTAGGACCCTAGTAATAAGCTCTTAGAGCAAGCAAATTAGGATGCCTGATCTTCCCAAGAGAATTAGCTTATGTCTCGAATTCTCTTTGACTCTTTGCTATTCGCTCCATTAGCCTCTTCACTACAACTTGATTCCCTTCCTCCAAAGTAATCATATACATAGTTCCATAAGTGCTCTTTCCCATCACTTTTGCAGTTGCACAAAGTAGGTCATATGTTGTGAAATTTAAGGCCTCTAATTTTGTGGAATATCCAAGTAAACTAGAGGAAATGTTTAGATACTAGATTTTTTACTTGGAATGTTTGGATACTAGCTATATT
This sequence comes from Pinus taeda, assembly GCA_000404065.3. Taxonomy (NCBI): domain Eukaryota; kingdom Viridiplantae; phylum Streptophyta; class Pinopsida; order Pinales; family Pinaceae; genus Pinus; species Pinus taeda. The sequence goes on from APFE031331982.1 coordinate 65,509, forward strand.
TGAGAATTTATAAATTTTTGGTTGAGTTGCACTGTATTTTCACATGCTTGTTTTTTAACTAAAAAAAAAGTAACAATGGAGCAAATGATCTTAAAATATATAACTAATAGGAACCATTGCAAAATAATTTACAATTTAAAGATACTCCTATAATAAGAGTAAGCTCTAGATATTTGAAAATAGAGTGCAACTCAACTAGAAATTTAGAAACTATTACAAATAGTTAGATCCAAACATTCTAAGTAAAAAATCTAGTATTTAAACATTTCCACTGGTTTACTTGGATTGTAATAAAACAATTGCTTTATTAACATTCTTGAAAGCTTTTAAACACAATTTAGAGTGTTGGGAAAAAAACCAACCCATGTCAAGAACATCATTTAATATGTGGATCATTGAAGAAGATGATGCATCCATCAGTTTGAGAATTTCCGGTTGTTGATGAGTTTGCTTGCTAGCATATGCCCAATACCAAGGACAATAACATTGAAGCGGAATGCAAAAAATTCACATAATCTTAAGCATCCTCTGCTTCACCATAAAAAAAAAAGAAAAAAAAAAAAGGATATTTGTTATGGAAAGAAACAACCTTATTAACAACAAAAGATATGATTGACACATCCAATTACAATGTCAATTTCCATCAGAATAGATTGAAAAGGAACCATATCCACAGTTATTACCACTTATTTCACCGAATATGACATTGAAGAACTGTCACCTGGTTTATTTTTTTTTGTGTATTCAAACTTATTTTGAAATTTGTTCTGGAGTGTAAATAGTTCCCTCCTTTGCTTTCGTAGAGGACTTTTTCAAGTGCCTTGATGGTCAAGTAGAATTGCTTATCTGAACATCTCCCACAGTATCCAATGAAGGCAATAGCAAACATAATAAGCAAGGCGATCCCTGAAGTATACAAAGCTTGCACGAAAATAATATCTGGTGTCATACAAGAGTGAATTGCTAGTAGTTATAAACCCAATGACGACAGCGCAAAAAAGGCACATTAGTTCTTCCAAGACAAAAACAGGGCATGATATAGGAAACATAGACAAAATATTCAAAATCAGTAGAGCTACAAGATGGCATTGCATAGTGATACTCCCATTTGGCATCAAATTTACCCAACTGTTTTGGATATTTTTCCTTGGATCTCTGGCAACTTGACTTAAAATGTGACACCACTTGATTTTTTTGCCTAATCTGAGTCCAACAACCTTGGACTAAACTACTGCCAAAGCTTGGCATGCCAACCTGCTTTTCCCGTTGAACATTTAATCTTGGTGTGCAGGAATTGGAGGTGTACAAGATGGCCCGGTCATTAATCCTAACCCATCAATAACTGTATTCATCAATGACGTGCCAACTTCAGTTCCCTTAGGGCCTATAATTTGAGGGATTTCTTCGGGGCTGATGCGTTTTTGCTCCATTCCTATGGTGAGTCTGTTTTAGTTAATGAATTTGGATTCGCATGCCTGGACACTGGAGCTACATATTTCTTGGTATGAAATATATAATCTCCTTCTCTCTCTATATGCAGTATCAACATAAGTTCAATTATATCGAAAAGCATTGATTGTAAAAGAGCGGTTGAATCTCACTTTTCGCGTGTGCGTGTTTGCTTTCTATTTTTGCATATATGAAGTCTCTTTTTCTTTCTATTTTTGCATATATGAAGTCTCTTTTGCTTTCTATTTTTGCATATATGAAGAAGTCTCTTTATCAATGGTTTCAAATTAGTCCCAATAACATATTGCTACTCCTAGTTCTTCGGTAGCCCTATTGTATCCTGGCTTAGCTGCTATAGCTCGAGACTTCATATGTTGTACCTATGTTTTTCATGAATTTGTTGCAGTGCATGGCAGGGTCAAGATCATAATACTGCTGATTGTGTGCTTTCAACACTTCCATACCATTTAACTATTCTTTTTTTATTACAAAATGGCCCAAATGTTCTCCGAGCAGAAACAGGCGTGGGCTCGACCCATGAAGTATAACGATGGACGCAAGGTCCAGAACGCGAAGGGAGCCAAGCTAGCAAAGCGAAGACTCGAACCTTCAGCACGGGTAGGAAGAGGAGAATTAACCATGGATTCTAACATTTGAGTAACAATGACAATAGGATTTCCAAGGATATTGCACTTGTATATCATCATTTTCTGAGTCAAGAATATCTTTTCAATAGGAATCTCCATATCAAGATCTCCATGAGAAACCATAAATGCATCAAACTCACTCAAAATTTCATCAAAGTTGACCACACCTTCCCGATTCTCAACCTGCTTATTTTGAAGATGGGGAATGCGTTCAGAAGGTTGCCATTGGGAGAAAATGGATTCGGGAATAACGGAGTCGTGGGCATTAAGCTGCTTGTGTGGGAAACTTGTGTCGTTGCAATTGCTGTCCTCCTAGGGATTTGAACCTCGCCTATTCGAATTTCCAAAGCTAGTATTGTAATCTTTTAACAAAGTCGTGGGCATTGAGCCGTTTGTGTGGGAAACTTGTGTCGTTGCAATTTTTGTCCTCCCAGGGATTCGAACCTCGCATATTCGAATTTCCAAAGTATCGTAATCTTTATTTTTTCCAACGCTCTTCCCTGCGTTTTAATGGTAATATCCATCTGCTGGCTTGTGAGCGCCTAGATCAACACCTCTACCGGGTTCCTGAAAGTGGAAGGAGATGGCACAATAGTGTTTCTCCTCCATTTCACCATTTCTTTGGTGAGGCATGACAACCACTGCACGTAGAAACACACAAACCCTCCAGACTCGAACCTACTTGAGGTGACGTGGTTTGACAGACACTTAGCAACGTGGTAAAAAACGATTTGACCGAGGAGGACGAAATTTAAGTTTATTGATTCCCTGCAGTGAACAATGTCTACACAACAAAAAGCCCGCAGAGAGAATACCTTTGGCGTCATTATAGTTTTCATTTGGAATTTCTAATTAAGCGTGGTATCTTTTATGGTTATAAATATTATTTACTTTTTAAATGAAAAAATATATAGAATATTTTAGGACGTGTATGTAAAGCTATAAGATTAAAAGATTAATGTTTAATTCTAATGGGGAATCACCACTTTAATATTAGTCCTTTCTGTGACGTGTATGTAAAGCTATAAGCTTAAAAGATTAATGTTTAATTCTAATGGGGAATCACCACTTTATTATTAGTCCTTTCTATAGATATTCAGATTATAGTGATGAGTTAGTCGTTTACTACATATGTGTTTTCTTATTTCTAAAAAAATGTTTTTCTTCCTTTATTATGTTAAATACAAAGGTTTTTTTGATTTACAATATTAAATACAAAGGAATTGGAATAGTAATTTTATTAGAATTATATATAAAATATGTTTTAGCCTCAAGGGTTAGTTCAGTTGGTCAAAAACCGTGCCTTGCCATCGGGAGGTCACAAGGTCGAATCCACTCGAAGCCTTCGGGGTCAGGTCTTGCAATAGGGCGAGGGGGCGATTTAGCCTAGCTATCGCCCATATTTTTCCGTGGACGTAGCGATCACTCACTAACTAGGTTGCTTTGAAACCACATCTATATATATATATTATATATATATATATTATATATATATATTATATATGTTTTTTGACTTTCAAATTTGAGGTTTTATGGATGGGTGATGACTTAAAATTAAGGCTTCTTACACATTTAATAAAATTTCTTAGCAATATTTATTCTGTAATTGTAACATGCCTCCTCTCATATCTACCCACTTTCACCCGCTTGCTTGGGGTAAACATGAGCTTAAGGGCTACTATGACATGACTCAACCTCCTAGATGACATTAAGGAAATGAATCTGACATAACAAGACCTTACTGACTTCCCTCAGGTGCTATAAGACCCTCAGGAACTAACCAACCTTTCTAGATGCCCAACCCTTGAGTTAACTTACTTTTCAGTGAGCTAGTGTTTTGGGAATATTTAGTGTTCTTGGACAAACGCCTAACCCTCTAGACTTAGCAGTAGGTCTAGAAACAACAGATAAAGTAATATCTACTTTTCCTATAAACAACTGATAAAATAAGAGAATAGAGAACCTACTTATAGCTTCTGCTCGTTCCTTATCTCCCTTGATCGATTCCGTTGCTTCTTCCCGTACTTAAGTCACTTGAGAAGTACCTGCACACAAACATAAACAAGAACCCATCAAAGCAAATGATATTGATCTATTGTTTATAAATAACATGGAATCAAGAACATGATATACATATGAAAGCATCAACATATAACACAAGCATAAGGGAAATTTTTTTGAAGACTTTATTGATAAGAAGAAGAATTACAACCCATATGTGCTCGATCCAGTGACACTCTTCCAATTCAATCCCATCCTCTTCACCTCATGACAAGCAAGACACTTCAACACTATTGCAATACTTGCAATTAGTTCTAATCTCATATCACCAACATCTCCCTACAATTTAATAATTTACAACCCCCTGATCTCTTAGATGAGTGATCTTTTTATAGGTGAATGAAGTAGGTTATGCCATCAATGGTGATAATGAATGCCTTTCTAAATTTAGAAATCATTTCCATGGAAGAAGGGATAGAGGATTGATGTTTCCTACTTCCCTTCCTCATCCAAATGCGAACTCAAAGGAGTAGGTGGCATTGAGAAACTTCTAGAGGCTTCCAATGGATAAGGAATCTTCAACCATCACGAAAGTTCGCTCAAATTCGCTTAGTGCAGGCCAAAGAGGGACCAAGTGCACTGCACAACACCCTGTTAGTGTATGGTTTGCATTGCAGTGCACCCTAATGAACGCGTATCTGCGTTGATCTTCTTAGAGGCAATTTTTGGATGTTTTTAGTGATGGAGCTTCTTGGGAAGTGAGGCATTCTGATGACTAACTTCTTTAGGGCATGTAGCAACTGCATTGGGGGTTGATGGACCCTAATAGCATCTATCTATAAGTTGGGGTTGATGTGCCCAAATGGATCTGTAACAATTGCCCCCTAAAGCATGAAGTCGAAAATATATATGTCGAGTGAAATACTTTATCACGAGGAGAGGAGGTTTCGAAATGGAAGGTGACCTGCATCAATTACAATACATATATCATGATAATTTTATTTTTCTCATGAACTAGCTGAGGGAAGGCATACCCATGCTCAACTTATAAACTTTCATTACATGTACAATTATAGTCGTCTACAGATATAGACCCATGAATGGTTGACCATGAACGTAAGGCCATTGTACATTTGATTTAGTACTCCTGAAAATATCACAGCCTGAATGGATGGAACTAGATCCGAGGTCTTTAATCTCGTTCAATCTTTTTCTCAAGTACAAGTCTAACCATGTGAATAGATGTTCTGAAGTCAAACATGGAAAGACATTGTCTGATTACCAGCCAATGATGTAAGCCGTTAATAGACACAAGAGGAATCACCGATAATGATAATGACCCTCAAGGTACTATAGTACATTTTGCATGGTGTGAATAAATGATTTGATGTCGAACACCATACAAAGTCTTTTGGTCAAAGGCCATTGATGTCAACTTATTGCCGGAAGAGAGAAAATCTACCATTGATGTATGCAAGCTTCAAGGTACTGAAGGGGTGTTTCTGAGTCAACTTCTTGGATGATGTGCTGATGTCGACAAGAAGTGACTCGTCACAGGAGGGCCTTGATGTATCCCACATCTACAACACGAAAGGAGGTAAATGATTTTGGAGATGAAAAATCGACTGATGGCACAAGGTTCAGGAATGGTGGTCATGAAAATGAAGGTTTACGATATTGCAAAGGATGAAATTTGAACTGAATGACTTCTCTTAAACATATCAACGACACTGAATGAATTGACAGCATTGAACCAAAACCAAGTAATGGATGGTATGATAGACTGACGGCATGATAACCATCAAGCAGATAACCCAACCCAAATAGTCACGGAGATGAAGTGAAAGTGTCATGTTCAAGAGCGACTTGCTACCATAAAGTTTTCTCGACTTTTTCCATTTTTCCCAAGTCATTGCTGACCAATACCTCTTTATTTTTTATCAAGCTTGAGGAGGATAACATATGCTTGTTGTATAATTTCACCCTTTGGGCGAATCCATCGCTATTTGATGCTTTAACGAGTCTAGCGAAGGTGAAACTCGACCTTGTCTAGATGGACAAGCTTGTCACTATTTGATGTTTTTAACGAGTTTAACAACAAAGGCAACTCATTCCTTTTCATGTTTAGAGAGTTTGAAAAAGGAAGAAAAGGAAATTCCACAAGGTTTTTTCTCGTAAAATAATCTCTCAAGTCTAAAAAAGAGTAAAATAATATAAGAGAGATGTCGTTTCCAATCCTTGAACGAACTGGATTAGACAAGCGCTCGACAATCTTTTCATGTTTAGAGAGTTTTAAAAGAGTTTAAAGAGGACTCCAACGGGGTTCCTTTTTCGTTTTTTAACAAAGCTCGAAAAAGAGATAAAAGTTTGCTTTGTGGTAAAAGATGTTCAATTTACACTTAAGCACGTCAAATTATGCTTTTAGCTGTTAAACCTGCTCAAAACTCCATCAAAGAGGATTAAAAATACATGTTCATGGATAAAATGAATAAAAACCAATGTTTACTCGATTAACATGCAAGAAATAAACATAAAAACAAGTTTGATATTCATTTTTACCATTTCACTTTTACCCTTTGTTTTTGGTGCTCTGGAGCAGTTTTCTACCTCAAAGTTCACTAGTTGATTGCGGAGGATTCAATGGATCGTTTCTCGTGCCGTTCGGATCAGGTAGGAGCTATCCCTATTCTCTTCCATTGTATTCCATTTATTTTCAGTTTTAAGCAAAAAAATTTGGTTTTTAAGGCCCCCTAAGGTTTCATTTTGCGCACTTTGGATTAGCGCATCCTTTCTATATCGAAAGGTGTGTTGCATTGCACACACCTAGAAGGCTGTATGCATTGCAGCGCATTGTCTCTAAGGGAGGGGTGCGATGGGCACAAAAACCAAATTTTGATAGTTGTTTTTTCCCAAATTTTCCATTGTTTTTTGCAAAAAATGGATCCTAATTTGTCTAATGGTTGCATTTTAGACATTCATTAGATCAAAATGGTGATTATATGGAGAGAACAAGAGCATGAAGAACAAGACATGATTGCCTTAAATAATTAGGGAATAGTTGATGCCTTAAGGAATTGTGGATTGGTGAAGTATTTTCGATTATCCAGCATGCGGCAACAAATTGAGCTTTTGCAATACCTTTTTTGTTCTTGGGATCCTACCGATCAGGTTTTTCACATTAGGGGTGAAACGATCCCCTTTACCATTGATGATATTTGCTTTCTGACTGGATTGTCGAGGCGGGGTGCCCCCATCTCATTATCAGAATTTACCAGAGGAGGTGAATCAATGAGATATTATATACGACAGTTCTGTCGAGAAGGAGCTCAACCTAGAAGAGACAGAAAAATCAATATTAGGGATGTTGATGATTTACCGTTGAGAAAAATCTTTTTTACCCTCACCAAACTGGCTGGCAGCGTAATTTTACACTTGGAAAACAGGTCATATATGCAGTATGCTTTAGAGTGTTTGGAGCCAAAAGTGTTCAACTAGTATGAGATAGTTCTTTTATCCATGAAAGAACAACTGACCAAGGTAAAGAATGGAAAGAATTTTTTTTTTTGGTTATGGGTCTATCTTGGTTTCTTTTGCCTTGGAGAGAATTCCACTCATGCAACCACAACACATCTCACTGGGAGTATCTGGACCTAGAGACCCACGGATGTATAGGTGGGTAGATCTTATGGCTAGGCATGCTGGCCAATCATTGATCTCGTTTACCCCTGCTTTCCTTGAGTGGTTTGACTGCCAAGACATGACCTTCGCAGAATATCCATATCCAGGGATGGATTTCTGTGGTGATCCAGATCTGATGTTACCAGTTGGGGCGTAGTGGAGTGCTATTGGTAAATTGATTGACCAAAGTGTTTTTGTTTTTAAAGTTTCTACTTTTTTTTGTGTGTTTTTTTTATTGCCAAGAATAAATAAACATTTTTTAATATGTATGCAGATGTTGGACTTGTTCGACCTATGGGACACCAACGAGAGGCAGGTGCGCCCTTACAAAGAGTTGTTAGGAGAGCAATTCTTTGAGACTTGGATTTAGCAGAGGCGCTGGCCCAACTACAGGATCACATAGAGGGTTTGACCCTAGGCATTCCGAATGTCCGGATTGAGGAGTTACCTATGCGATTGCAGTGCCACACCATTGGCGTGCCGAGTCATTGGATGAGACTCCTATGCATGATAGCACAGGCCGTGACCTATTATCATCAGCAACATTAGTCTACTTGGATATTTTCTGCATACATTTTTGGGTTTTTTTGGGTCAGATGACCAATTTTTGTCTTGGACACAAACTATTTGTAAAAACTTATATACAACTATCTATTTGACTTTCAGAGTTTTATTCTGGTTAAGTGATGCAATCCTATTCAAATGATGATGTGAATTGAAAATGTTTACTCTACATATGTCGCAAATGTCTATTTAACACATAGTTTGCTAGAGAATCAGTTAATGTGTTTAGATTTCTGGAAATATGCTGATATTGAATAAACACAAAATACCTTTCCAAAATACAAACTCTAAGGAACATGCGATGAATTGCTGGGTTTTGGACGGTATAGACGCCAGTAAGATGTAGTACGACAAGTTGTGAGTCTAGCCTAATAATGATTTGGCGTATGCCAAGCGAAATGGCATCAGAGAGGATTTCAATCAACGTGCTATACTCTGCGATATTGTTTGTCCATTGTCCAATACATATCCCTCTAAAACTCACTAACTCGCTGCTTGGAATGAAAATGGCCCATGCTGCAGAAGATAAATTCTGTGTACTATGGCTAGCTCCATCGGCATAACTAACAAATGGTTCTGAAAAGTTCAACATCTGCAACAAATGCGAAGTGGATTACCTAACCAAATAAAAACTCTAAAAGAAAGACACACACAAATGCAATCAAAGCATATATACAGTGAGTTTTACTACACGTAACTAAGCATAGTAACGTTTAAGGTACAACCCATTTCAGGGTTGTGACAGTGGAATCCCATCATAGTCCACTAACTCGTAGGAACCTTTTGCCAACACACGTTTAACAATATAAGGGCCCATCTATAGTGGTTCAAATTTTCCCGCTCCAACTTTATCAGAATCCTGATTGTAAAGCAAGACCAGGTCACCTTCTAAGAAGACACAAGGCTTAATATTTTTATCATATTGCACCTCGATGTGTTTTTTATGCGCTTCGTTAGCCATTGCAACATCACAACGGGTTTCATCCAGATGGATTAACTCCAAAAAATGCGCTTCTTTTTCAGAAGTGTCAGGTAGCAGGTCAATCGCGAGTTCAAGAGACGAGATTCCACATTAGATTGGTAAGACTGCTTCCAAACCATACACCAACTGAAAAGGTGTAAATCTGGTCGCATTTCTCACTGAGGTTCGATATGCCCACAAAGCCAAGTATAGGATTAAATGCCAATTCCTTTTATGAACTCCAATCATTCTTTGCAACATGCACTTAAGGACTTTGTTGATAGCCTCAACTTGTCCATTAGCTTGCAGGTAGTATGGAGTAGAACTATCATGTGACAGTCCTAATTTGGCAGTTAATTCGACCATCATGTGATTGCGAAAATGTGACCCATGGTCTGTAACTATAGCTTGTGGTACACTAAACCTGGCAACCACATGGTTGAAAAAAATAGAGTAGCCGTTTTGCCACTGTTATTCAATGTTGGCATCGCCTCGGCCCATTTGGTAAAATAGTCAAAAATGACTATAATATACCCATGCCCCCTGGCCGAGGTGGGGTTACATGTCATAAAGTTAATGCCCCATTTTGCGAATGGGCCAACAAAAACGACTAGATGTAGTGGTGCAAGTGGTAATCTAGTTTTATGGTCAAATATATGGAAAGCATGGCAACTTCTGATAGCAAGAATGAAATCTTTGAATATGTTTGGCCAGAAGTAGCCAACACGTAGAATTTGCTGTGCAGTTGTGTAACCAGATAAATTCCCCCCACAAGCACTTGAATGACACTAATTCAAAGCTTTTTCGACCTCCTCATGAGTAAGGAACCTACGTAAGATCATATCGATACCACGTCGATAAAGTGTATCACCAATGATTAGATAATTTTTGGCTTGGTATCGTGTACGTCGCTGGTCTGGAGATAAACCAATATATCTCCATGCCATGGATATCATGGATCCAAGATTGATGCTTCTAATGTTAAATCATTGGAGGATGAGGGAAGATCACAAAGTAACTTGGCAAAGACAAGAGATTTCTTTGATTTAGATTTGATGAATTCCAAATCAAAATCCTGCAAGATAACTATCCATTTAGAATATTTTCCCTCCAACAATTGACGTGACAAAATGTATGTCATAGGGTTGCAATTTGATATAATGGTAGTTTTACGGAGGAGGGTGTAATGACGAAATATCTGCACAACTTGAACGGCTGCCAAGGCTAACTTTTCGACATAGGAATACTTGCTTTCTGCATTGTTGAGATTACAACTCAAATAGTAAATAGGATGTTCAGTTCCAGTTTCTTCTTGAACTAAAACCATACCAATGGTTGTATTTGCAGTGGCGAGATACATGCAAAAATCTTTTTGATAGATTGGGGCATACATTAATGATGCTCTAATAAGGGAATCTTTGAGAGCATCAATAGAAGGGCACCCCTTTCTTCAATAGATGTGTATAACCTTTAGCTAATTCAACATAGTTTGGAATGAACCTACTTAGAAAGTTTGCCTTCCCTTGAAGTCTCTGTATCTGTAACAAGTTTGAAGGTGGAGGCAAGTCAAGGATTGCCTGAACCTTAATGGGATCGAGTTGAATTCCATCTTTTGAAACTACAAATCCAAGCAATCGACCTGGGCCAACACAAAACACATCGATGGGTGATTTAGTTCATCTGAATAATCTTCATTGTCATCTCGAAGTTGTTGAGTGTGAATTAGGGTTTGCCGCACAAGCCCAAAAAATTGATTGCTATGATGATTCAATGGGGCTGAACGACAACCCCTCACTATGACTATCAATTTCAAAGTAGTTGGAAATCTTCGTAAAATCAGATGATGTCGAATAAATCATGTTGCAAGTCTCCACTCTTTCCACTTCCGCTAAACTAGATGGTGATGGGAGGGTAAAAGTGCTCATCAGGGAAGGATGTTTAAGGAGACCTACTCCAACACTTTGAAGTGACAGTTGGTTTCCATGTATCAACAGAATGCTTCCCGTAGCTTGTGAACTATTGGCAAAGAAGGCTAGCTGATCAATGACTGTGATTCCACCCTTGAAAGGGAATGCAATTGTACGAAAGTACATGGAAACAGTGACAACCATAGCATATACCCAAGGCGTTCCTAGTAAAATGTTGTAATCAAGGAGTCCGTCAACTACCTCAATGTCAATAGTAACTGTCTTGCCCCCTAGTTTGATTTGCAGGTTACTCAAAATCCCATATGGAGTATATGTTCTTCCATCAAAAGCTTTTAACGTAGTTGGTGATCGTGACAATGGTGGTGAACCAAGTGTTTTCCAGCAGCTCATGGACATAATGCAAGTAGATGCCCCCTCATCAATAATAGTTCGGTGAATGTTCTTATTGAGAGATTTTACTTGTATTAGGAAATCTAATTGCACTGGTAACTGTGGTGAATATCCCGCATGGTTAAAAACCACAAGATTTGAATCCGTAGGATCTATTCCACATATTGCTGACAATAAAGCTTGTTTCTGGGAGGGACAGTTTTGCAACACCTCGAGTGTCGACATAGTCGAAGGTGACTGAGCCAAATCCTCCACTATGTTATATTTTTGAGCTGCTTGAGCATGAGGATTGAATGTTGATTTTTACACAACTCCCTTAGGCGGTTTTATTGTCAATTCAGGTACAACTGGTGGAACAACTTCAGGTGAAGTCGAGGTTAAAGTACTAGGTTGATCAGTGGCCTGGTTATTCGACGACGATGGATTTCCATAATCTTTGTTTCTTATTGATACCAAAACATTGTTTTGTGGATTTGTGATGGATAACATGAGTACTTGGGATGTGGAAGCATTTTCAGTTGCAACCAAATGTGTCCTCGGGGTAGGAAACAGATCTGTCAACACTGCTGATGTGGTTGAAGTCTTTAAAAGTTTAGAGACCTCAGAGTGATGTGGACAATCTCTTGTATAATGCTCGTCATTACATATCAAACATGGATAACGAGGTTTACTTGCCATGGTAGGGGAATAAGATGATTTCTCTGGAGTGGAATTTTCTTGTTTCTTTTTGTTATTCTTCCCCTTTTTCTTACCTCCTGGTTGCTTTGGATTTTTTCCTTTGTTAGATGACACGACATTAATCTCTGAGGCATGAGTGTTTTCTGATGCATTGGTAGCTTGATTGGAAATAGTAAGAGTTTGACTAGATGGTCTTCTTGCCCTCTGTGTGCTTGAAGAATCGATCACACCATCACCGGCATGAGAGTCCCTACTCGATTGTGGAGGTGGTGGAACAGTGAAAGCTAGTCTAGGTGCATCAGGAATTTTATCATAGAGCATGCCGGATTATGTGTAAATCAAATCTAAGTATTGGGCACGAGCGATAACTTGCTCTTCTGTGACGACTCCTCCTTTTGCCACATCCTTGGTGATTGATGGCAACAAGGACTTTATGAACCACTTAGCTAAAATCTGATCGGGAACGTATGTCTTAACCATTCGACGACGACATTGCCACTCATGAATATGATCTGAGATATGGGTAGCAGTAGTCTATTTAAAGTTGGTCAAGGGCTTCGTTCTAGCCTCATATCTTATAGGTAACTGGAAGTGGGTCAAAAAGGTAGTGGTTAAAGTGGTGAAGTTATCGAAAGAAGCTCTCAGTAATTCAATGTACCATTTAGCAGCTGGACTGGTAAGTGTTCTTTGGAAAAGACGAAGTTTGATCGAATCATCATCCAAAGTGTTGGATGAACACCATAAATGAAAGGTCATAACATGATTCGATGGGTCTTCTCCAGGATTTCGTTAATCTTTGGAATATCAGATGGTAACTTATGTGGAATTACCGACCACCAAGGTGCATATGCGATTGGATCATTAGTGAGACGGTTTAAATATGGTAATTCTAAAGTTGCTACGAATGAAAACTGTTGATTCAAGTCAGGTTGAGCATACCCAAGATATGATGGAATTTCCTGTGCAATAGGTCTTTGCATACCAACATAGGGCATTTGCATTTGGTAACCTTGGTATGGTTGTTAAACAAAACCAGTATAGGGTGGTTGTTGATAACCAGAATGAATTTGTGGTTGTCCATAACCTGCAAAACCTTGTTGCCTAGGACCTTGGTAAGCTTGCTATTGACCAAAACCAGGTTGAGCTTGTGAACCAAGTCCAAACTGAGGTTGGAACTGTCGGAAATGGGGTTGTTGGAATTGTGGCAACCACGGTTATTGAACCAACTATTGTTGCCCAACAATGAAAGGTTGACCAGGTTGTGAATCAACTATACTAGTGTAAGCCTGGGTTAGTCCAAATAAAGGTATACTAACATGAGGTTGTTGTTGAGCTCCATAAATAAGTGGTTGTTGTATAACTACTTGAGAAACTTGAACCTCTTGACTTAAAACTTGTGGTTGCAAGAGAGAAGGATCAACTTGCACCAGTTGAGATATAACAATTTGAGCTTGTGACTGTGGCACAATGGTAACAATAGGTGTAGTAGGAATAGTTGACACAGTTTGCATTGGTTGTGTTGGATACACAAGCCTTGGTTGACTTGGCATTGCTGGTTACCATTAACAAACTCTAATTCTAGGTTGACTCGAATATTGTGGGAAATTACCATATGGTTGTCTTCCAGAATAGGGAGGATATGATGAATAAGCAAATTGCTCTCCATATGGTGGAAATCCAGTATTTCCTGGATATATAGGTCTTTGTTGACCAGATTTCCTAGCATGATACTAATGTGCAGGATCAAACTGTTGGGTTACCATTAGAGAAGAACTAGGTAGAATTCTGGTTGAGGACATGGGTGATGACCATGGTACAGAAGCAACCCCTGAGTGGGTTCCTGACAATGATTGGTAACCAATCAAGATGGGCTATTCACCATACATGTGCGACTCAGGTGTGGTAGAAAACATTGAAGGAGTTACAACAGAAGATTCTGCTACAACTACATCAAATGATATAGTGTGGGATGTCAACGGTTATTCAACCATAGTTAACTGGCCCAACAGTTGTCCTAAAGATTCGACGGGTACTTGAAAGGAAGTAGGATCAGATGAAGAAAAGTAATCAAGAGTAGTAGGGTAAAGATAAAGCCCATTTTCGAAGTGAAACAGGGTTCCAGGAGTGGACTTTCCTACTAATTCCTCAACTATGGCAATCAAACCTGGTGGAAGGACTTGACCGTTAGGTCTGTAAAAGATTTTTGATGTTGATGAAAGTGTGGTTTCAATAGTTACTAATGTTAGAGGGGCAACAAATTATGAATGTTGAAATTCGAAGTCTAGTTGTTTAGGTAAATGAACAACAATTTCAAAGGGAGGTTCCTGAACAACTTCAGGTTCAGATGTAACTTCTATTTGAACTAGAATAGATTCTGGATGAACTTCTGGTTGAATTGATTCAAGTTCAAAAGCACTTATTGTTGAACAATTTCAAGTTCAAAAGCACTTCTTGTTGAACAATTTCAAGTTGAGTATCAACTTGTTGTTGGATAACCTTGGTTACCGTTTCACTAGGATCAGTGCTAATGTCCTCAGGTAACTGTGAAACTTCTTCTTTAGGAACAGATGTACCAGAAATAGTAGGAGTAACTGGGGTCTCTATAGCTACTGAAACAAATGTTTCAGGTAATCCAGATGAAGAACTAAGAGTTCTTGATGTACTAGACTCAGTTAAACGAGACCGCTTAGTACGAATTGGTGTCGCTTCGAGAGGCAAAGGCAGTTGGCTCGCTGTTCTCTGCGAACGACGGGGTTTGGGTTGATGTTCCTCCACAATTGCTGATTAATTCTATCAACTTAAAGTAAACTAAGGAATGAGGATGTTATTCGTGGTCAATTCATTTTTTATGACACTGGAACACAACTTCGCTTTTCCATTTTTAAAGAGTCAAGAAAAAGTAAAAGATGACTCTAGTCGCCTTTGATGTTTAATGAGCATGAAAGGACAAGTGCTCAGATGATCCTTTTACTTTTAAAGAGTCGAAAAGGAATGAAAGTGACTGCTCTAGAGATTCTAGACAAGAGGGTTTACCAGACAAATAACAAAACTGCAATATACACCTTGGTGATAAATGAATGAGAAATGACTAAGGACTTTACGTACAACAATCAATCTTCCCGAATGCTGTGTTCGGTACGTTGTGATCGGTAAGGAAACAGACTCGGCTTCGTAGGGATAAAGTATTTCAACCTATTGGGGTCTCCCACCATATACTCGATAGTATAGGGAGCACAAGTCCGTACTAGCACTTATTGAATCAGAGAGGAGGAATCACCTAACCTCAGTGAAAATGACAACCACTAGGTTTAAAGACGTCAGAACATGTCTCTAGCCTAGACCTCTAGATGTTTTTCGTTAAGTTCCAATGCGTTATTAGATAAATTGATGTTCATTTTAAGTTGATCTTGTTTAGGAATTTGCCTTTCAAGTTCACCACGTGATGTATTATGTAATTCCTAGGAATGCAACTATCATGATAAGCATTATTTCCATTCAATTTTAACAATGAAAATCCTAACTACTTAGGGATAGAGAAATCAAATTTCTTTTGATCATAGAGCAAAGAGCACAATCTAAATGCAAATTCCCTACACCATTCCTTTTAGCACACACAAACTCTTTTCAATGCAAATGCATGTATTTGTTTTCAATTTCCGTTTATGTGAATGATTCAAAAAGGAAAACTAATGCATAAACGATCAACAAACTCTTTTCATAAAAATGACGATTTTGCGACAATTTATTTTAAAAGGGAAAGGAAGACTGCACGACACTTTCGATTTTAAAGAAATGAATATTTTCGACACTTTAAATGAAAATACAAATCAAATGCACAGACAAATCAATCAATTATTTATTAAGGAAGACTTTACGACACTTCATTTTTCGAAGAAAATGACGGATTTACGATACTTTTCTATCGACAAAACAATCTATCAAAACTACCTTTCGACAATGAATTGCAAATGATAAAACAAATACACAAAAAACATCCAACAATCTAGTCTAAGTAGGGCCAAATTAAGGAGATGAAAAACTGGTTTTAGAGACAAAAGACCATTGACATTTAGAAAGTAATTCAAACAAGAGAAAATTGGCAAAAACTTTCAGTTCTTAGATGGGAAACTAACCCTCAAGGGATTAGCACATACAACAGTTAGAGACAGTGCGCTGAATCACTCTGTATCTATGCGGGAAGTGCACTGTAGCGCAGGCAGCAGTTAGAGACAGTGCACTGATGACAGTGAAAAATTCTGAAGGCAATTTTGACACAGTTTCGACTCAATTTTCAATGAAAGAGGACTAAAATTCAATGAACGACCACAAGTACAATATGTAGAAATGTCTTGAGAGGCTGATAAGCTACTAAGATGGATAATCTATTCCCCAGTGGAGTCGCTAATTTTTTTTGGGAATATTTAGCGTTCTTGGACAAACGCCTAACCCTCTAGACTTAGTAGCAACTCTAGAAACAACAAACAAAGTAATCTCTACTTTTCCTATAAACAACAGATAAAATAAGAGAACAAAGAACCTACTTGTAGCTTCTGCTCGTTCCTTATCTCCCTTGACCGATTCCGTTGCTCCTTCCTGTACTTAAGTCACTTAAGAAGTACCTGCACACAGACAGAAACAAGAACCCATCAAAGCAAATGATATTGATCTATTGTTTATAAATAACATGGAATTGAGAACATGATATACATATGAAAGCATCAACATATAACACAAGCATAAGGGAAAAAATTTCAAAGACTTTATTGATAAGAGGAAGAATTACAACCCATATGTGCTCGATCCAGTGACACTCTTCCAATTCAATCCCATCCTCTTCACCTCATGACAAGCAAGGCACTTCAACACTATTACAATACTTGCAATCAACTCTAATCTCATACCACCAACATCTCCCTACAATTCAATAATTTACAGCCGCCTGATCTCTTAGATGAGTGATCTTTGTATAGGTGAATGAAGGAGGTTATGCCATCAATGGTGATAATGAATGCCTTTCTAAATTTAGAAATCAGTTCCATGGAAGAAGGGATAGGGGATTGATGTTTCCTAATTCCCTTCCTCATCCAAATACGAACTCAAAGGAGTAGGTGGCATTGAGAAACTTCTAGAGGCTTCCAATGGATAAGGAATCTTCAACCCTCATGGAAGTTTGCTCAAATTTGCTCAGTGCAGGCCAAAGAGGGACCAAGTGTGCTGCATAGCACCCTATTAGTGTATGGTTTGCATTGCAATGCACCCTAATGAAGGCCTACTTGCACTGATATTCTTAGAGGCAGTTTTTGGATGTTTTCAGTGATGGAACTTCTTGGGAAGTAAGGCATTATGATGACTAACTTCTTTAGGGCATGTAAAAACTGCATTAGGGGTTGATGGACCCTAATAACATCGATCTGTAAGTTGGGATTGATGTGCCCAAATGGATCTGTAATAACTAGACCCCTAGATGCTCCCATGACAAGGCCTCAAAGCAGTTGTAACCCTCCAGCCGCTCACACAAGCCTGGTTCTCAGCGATTGTAGTCTTTTTCAAATAGTCCTATGCTAGTGACCTCAAAATTTAAGGCACTTTTTCAGGGCTAGGATCTAGACCTTTGCCCAGAACTTAATGAAACTTATAGAAATTGTAAATAATAAAGAGAAAAAGCCTCTAACACAAAACCCACTCAAGGACTTGACCTAGCCCGGTCTAACCATGAAAGTCATTATGTCAAACACATTGAGAACATGCAACCTACAGGTCATGAATGCATATATAAACATAGAGATCTAAAAATTATCTGAGGTTTACCAAGAAAGACTAATGCCCTCTCACAATCGCTGCCATGATACTAATTAGGTCATGCATTCATTAACCAGTCATTCATCAATTAAAAGGTGATAAGAGCTATACTTAAATATGTAAAAAACTATGCTTATAACCAACATATAACCAGATAATCAACAATGATAGAACAACCATTGAAGACACATAATAACAAGTACATTTACTCATAAATATAAGAGGAACTTAGATCTTATTAACCATATGCAAAATCCAACTAAGTCAGGGACTTCCACGTATTGCCCGACTATAGTTTGGGTTAAACCAAATATTTATTTCAACCATTCACCCCTATGCCATATTCCAAGCATTAATGTGGGATCTCATGGGATAAAAAATCTATAAACAACTAATGGAATCCATAGGTTAACCACCTCCACCCTCACATTGTCGTGATCTCACCGAAACCAGTCCTGAGATCACAAAACCAAACTGCGCTTGGATGCCTCAGAATTCCTTCACCATCCCTTAAGGAATTTTCCTGTCTCCACCCACCTATTGAGGGCTTCTAGAAGAAAACCATATCCACCCACCTATTGAGGGCTTCTAGAAGAAAACCATATCCACCCCAACCCTTGGGATTTTCTCGAGACCACCTCACCCAGATCCAAAAAGCTTCCTAAAATCAAAATATCAACCAAGAATGAATCCTATCACGCCATGGCTATTCAGAAATGGCAAGGCAAGGCTAAAACCAATGTTGAAACCTGATAAAACCCATCTAATGACAAAAAATGAACCAAATACACACATGCATATACCATGCATGCCAAAAACATCTAGGAAATCATACATGCAACTTGCTACCTGCAAGTATTCCCGCTAAAGCCTCTTGATTCAACCTTTCTTTGCTTGATCCTTGCTTTCCTTGTCCTTCCTTTGCTTTCTTGCATTCCTTCTCCTCTTGGTGCTCTTCTCTTCTCTGAGACTAATTCCAAAACTAAACTAACAAAAGACCCCAAATTGATGCTCTGATGTCTTTTTATTATTAATTCCTCTAATTTCTTCATTTTCCCTCTATTTTCCTTCAATTTCCTCCTCACATGCAACTTGTGACCTTTCACCCCCCTTTTCTTCTATTTTCCTTTATTTTCATAAATAAAATACCAATAATTCCTTTTTGCCTTTTCAAAGCCTTTGCGAATGCCTTTTCCAATTTCCTTTTAGCCATAATAAACAACAAGTGATTCCCACCAGGGTACTTTGCCCAACATTCAACTTGGAATACGTATCTTATGACTTTGGTCTTATTTTGCCTTTATTAACTTTATTACATGGCTGTTATAGACCCCCCCCCTTAGGGGAACACCATCCTCGGTGTTCAATGACACCTATGACTATTAAAACCGCTGAAAAACTAAAACATTTGCCCATGGGGCTTTATAACCCAGCTCGTTGCAGTATTTACAATGAACAACCTGCTCAAAAGCAAAACCGTCATGAAAAACTTGACAACATAACAATCATACCGCTTATTGGAGCTTTATAACACAACTCAATTTAGCATTTACGATAAAAACCATACATAACTATGTACATATATCAAAAACTCATTTGCCTTCACTGGAAAATAATGAAGGATATATAGCTTGCATTTGATCTACCATCTCCCACGTAGCTTCATCGGGCCCGAAGTGATTCCACTGCACTTTAAATTGCTCCATTTCTCGGTTCTAGAGCATGAGTTGTTTCCACCGCAATATGCATTGGGGTTCCAACCAGAATTCTCCTTCTAGCTCCACTTGCAATATAGACTAATCAATAACATGATCAACATCTTTTACATATTTTTTAAGAAATGAAACATGGAAAACATCATGGACTTTCACTGTCAGAGGTAGTGCAAGTCTATAGGCCATTAGTCCAATCCTCTCAAGGATGTCGAAAGGCTCGCAATATCGAGGTGCCAACTTAGCACATGATCCAATCCTCAAGGAGCCCTTCTTAGGCTTGATGCACAAATGCACATGCTCCCCAACTTGAAAATACTTAAATGCCATGTGCTGGTATGTATAACTCTTTTACCTGTCCTGTGTTGCCTTTAGATTCTGCTTGATAACCTGCATTTCCAGAAACATGTTTGGTTCAATAAGTACCTTGTTCAATGGATCACTCCCAATGATGGGATTATTACAACTTCTCCCATAAAGTGTCTCAAATAGACTCATCCTCAGTGACTCTTGACAACCATTGTTGTAAGAAAACTCAACCAATGGAAGATACTCCTCCCACTTCTGCCGATGATGCATGACATACATCCTCAACATATCCTCCAGGATCCTATTGATCCTCTTTGTCTATCCATCTGTGTGTGGATGATAAGTTGTACTGAAGGCCAACTCTGTACCCAAACCTACAAATAACTCCTTCCAAAACCTGGAAGTGAACTTAGCATCTATGTCTAACACAATATTCTTCGGAACATCATGCAACCTCACTATCTCACTGATGAAGACCTGTGCTACCTCACTAGTTGAATAAGTATACTTCACTGGATTGAAGTGAGATACCTTGCTAAACCTATCAACCACGACCATGATGGAATCATGCCAATTCGATGTCCTCAACAAACCTATAATGAAATCCATGGAAATGACCTCCCATTTCCATTACGAAATCAAAATAGGTTGTAACAAACCAACTCGGTGCTTACACTCTGCTTTCACCTGCTGACAATCCAAGAATTTAGCAATAAACTCTGTAACTTCCTACTTCATATTTGGCCAATAGTATAACTTATTTACGTTTTTAATGTCTTTTAATATCCTGGGTGACCTCAATATGGCTTGACATGAAACTCCCTCAAGATAAGCTTCTTGATCTCGTTGTCATCTGACACACAGATCCTATCCCTTAATATGACCAAGCCATCTACTATGAGATGATAGTCCACATCCTGATCACCTGTACCCTGCTGTAGGATGTCCTTACGCCGTTAGTTCCTGTCATCCTGTTGACCTTTTTTTAGGATCAGACCCTGTAAATCTATCCCATAAGAACTCATAGTTTCTATATTATTTACCTGTACTATTCTACTAAGAGCATATGCAACCCTATTCTCCTTTCCCTTAATGTATCTAATCTCAAAGTCAAACTCACTAAGGGTGCCCAACCATCTAGCTTGCCTGGCATTCAGATTCAGTTGGTCAAATAGGTACCTCAACCCACTGTGATCGCTCATCAATTCAAACCTCCTGCCAAGAAGATAGTGCCTCCACATCTTCAATGCACGAATAATAATTTCCAAATCAAGATCACGAGTCACATAATTCTGCTTGTGATCATTCAATTTTCTTGACTCATAACACATCATCTGTCTTTCCTGCATCACGAATTCACCAAGTCCTCTCTTGCAAGCATTTTTGCACACCATAAAAGATTTATCTAGATCTGCAATCTTTAATACTTGATCATTTGTCAACAATTGCTTCAACTGCTAAATTTTTTTTGCACATTCTTCCGTCTATTCAAATTTATTTCCTTTCCTTTGCAAGGATGTAATAGGATATGCAATCTGTGAGCCTAGTTCTTGATGAACCTCCTATAATAACCCGCTAACCCCATGAATGATCTGACCTCATCCACATTTATAAGAGCTGCTCATTCCATAATAGCTCTTATCTTTTCTGAATCTACTATTATGCCTTCTTTGGAAACCACATGCCCCAAGTAATGTACCTATGTCTGAAAGAAACTGCATTTGCCAGGCTTGGCATACAACTGATGTTCTCTTAGCAATCTCAATACTACTTTTAAATGTTCAACATGCTCTTCCTGATTCTTAGAATATCTAAATACATCATCAATGAATACAATAACACACTTTTCTAGATAAGGATGCAACATATTATTCATTAAACACGTAAAAGTAGTTGTAGCATTAGTCAAACCAAAAGGAACTACAACAAAATCATAATGCCCATACATGGTCTAGAAAGTAGTCTTGTAGATGGCTTCTTCTTTAATGCATACCTGATGGTATCATGATCTCAAATCAATCTTTGAGAACACTACTGCTCCCTTCAACTGGTCAAACAAATCATCAATCCTCGACAACGAATACCTATTCTTAATGGTTACCTTGTTCAGCTTCTTGTAATCAATACAAAATATAAGAGTACCATCCTTATTCTTCACAAAAAGAACTAGTGCACCCCAAGGCGATACATTTTGCCTAATGTACCCCTTGTCAAGCATTTCCTTCAACTATAACTATTAAAATTATTATGTAGATATGAAAATGCTCATAAAATTTACTAAAACACGATACTCAATTCTACTCTACTATTATGTGGAATTTAATTCACAATCGAGAACACAAATCATAAACATGCAAGAAGAATTATCACACATGAACAAATATTTATCTAGGGGAAAGCAACTGCTCAAAACCCATTCCTATCTATATTGCATTAATCAAAGAATAGAGATGAAATACATATGTTTGTTCAAGCCTAAGCATAGCCTGTAAGTGTATAGTCTATCCCTCTGCCTGACTAACTCACTATGCCAACACTTAGCCAAATTTCAAGCCCTCCAAGCTCCTATCTCCTTGTGTTGTTCCGTGAGGAAATTAGCCCCTATTATTTAGGAAATTCCCTCAATTGGATTGCGCAATTCCTCTATGTTCTTCCTCTGACTGCATGCATCACCTGTACAAATCGAAATAGTCTACAACTGATAGTACTCTACCTTGTAATCTCCTTCTCAACTAGGTAACTCGAATTCTCTGCACACATCAATTACTTTGGGTTGATTGATTAGTTAATTGGTTTATCACTGAGTGTGGTTGAAGTTCCACTTCCACAACTTGACCTCCAAGAGTTCCTCTAACAATTAGAACTAGTTTAACAGACCATAACTCAATTTAATTGAAATAGATTGCTACAAATTAGAATTTAACTCAAGCTTCCCCAAATCAAATTAACTGAGTGACAAGTGCCATGTCACCTCAGTTAACTACCTCAAAAATTTCTATTGAAATCGAAATTCAAATTTTATCTAGTTTGACCAAGGCAATGTCAAACTAAGATTTTCTTGCTGCATTTTCAACACTCCCTCTCAGCAAGAAAGGGATTATCAACCACCCCTATCCCACACCTATGGAACTCAAATTTTCCGCTTGACAAAGCCTTTGTCAAAATGTCAGCATATTGTTCCTTTGTCGGAATATATTGCAACAACATTATATGCCTCTACATACAATCCCGTAAATGGTAATATTAGATATCTATATGTTTGGATTGATTGTGAAAAATAGGATTTTCAGATTGCTTGATGCAACTCTGATAATCACAGTAGATCACAGTTGGATCCATCATCTAACTAAACAATCCAACAAGTATCTTTCTCATCCAGATCGCCTCACATGTTGCTTGACTGGTAGCCATGTACCATGCTTTTGCTGAGCTGAGTGCCACCGACATTTGCTTCATGGTGTATTAAGGAACCGTTGCAGATCCAATGCTAAAAATTCCACCCGATGTCCTATTTCGGTCTAATGGACTCCCCGCCGAATCTTTATTTGTGAAACCACACAACTTCACTCCCTTTGTTCATCTATACCATACTCCAAACTAGGTAGTGCCTTTGAGGTACTGTAGAACATGCTTAACTTCCCTCCAAAATAGTTTGGTTGGACTAACCATAGCTTGGCTCAGCTGGTTGAATGCATATCATATATATGGTTGTGTTTTCACAAGATACATTAGTGAACCCACCAACTGTCGGTGAACAGTAGCATCCACTTCCTCACCTAAAGTGGCATCCTCTTTCCTCTAGTTGATCACTAGAGGTGTCTCGTTTGAAACTATCCATGCGGAACCTCTGAAGTATCTCATTGGCATACTTTCCCTGAGAGACAAATAGTTCCCCATCACCTTTCCATACTTCCAATCTAAGGAAGTAGTGCACGAGACCCATGTCCTTCATTTCAAACTCTTTTGCAAGTTCCCCCTTACAAGATCTGATCAACTGCTCATCACCAATTAAAATCAAGTCATTAACATATAAGACAATAATAAACAATTTATCTTCTACCAAGATATGATATAGGTTTGCATCTGCTTCTTTTTTGGCGAAGCCCAAACTGGTGAGATAACTATCGATCCTGGTGTAACAAGCACAAGGTGCTTGCCTGAGACCATAGAATGCTCGTTTGAGTTTGCACACATGAGACTCTCGATCAAAAGTCTCGAAGCCTTTTGGTTGCTCGATATTGTTGGGCGTAGGATCCCCCAAGGGAAGTTTTGGGGCTTAGAGCCCAGATTTTGGTCAAAAGTTGTAATGCTGATGTAAAGACTCCGCATTTTGTGGGCATGGAGAGCATAGTTTGTAAAATAGTCATAGGGTTGTCCACACTCAATTTTGTAATGTAATGTCAGTTGTAGAGATCTACCCATGGTTCGCGGGCCATGGGATTGTATAAATAGAGCAAGGCTCTAAGTAATCAAGAGATAAGTCAATAATAATGATAAGGATGAAGAGTTGAGTCATATTTGAAGTGTAAAGTCTAGTTTGGGTTGTAGAGTAGGAGAAGTCTAGTAAAATGAAAAGAAGAGAAAGGACCACAGAAATATCTACGCAGAATCTAGAAAGCACGAGTTGGGCACGCTGCGCCAAATGAGAATATAGAGAGCACGAGTTGGACAGGCTCCTCCACAAGCCCGTCGATCTGAACCGTCCACTTGCCATTCTGTGGTAGCAGAGATGGCCTCCTACGCCTCTTTCCATCACAAGATTCTTCTCATAGCAGAACCATTCACACCGTAAGTTTGAACTCGTTGATGCCACGGAACATGAGGCGGCCACTATTTATATGCAATACAGAAGCAACCACAATTTGCATTGCTGGTTTCTCACAATTCACTGTCCGCTACTTCTGAAAGGGCCCAAAAGATTCAAGTGTTTGATTTCAAATTTTGTGATTCATATTGGTTTTTTTTTTAGTGTTTTTGGATTAATCATATCATTAGCTTCCAGTGTGTCTTGTGAAATTGAGTGAACCAGTATTCCGGTTTCAGGTTTCACTTTCATTCGTGAGTATTGTTAAAATGGAGATACATCCAAATTTTTAAATTGTTTTTGGGAAATTTTCTGCTTGCCATTTTAATGATGCTTATATTGAATTCCATCATGTGTTTTCAGTCGATGACTAGTTTTGGACTGTACACGTGCATTTTTTTTTGTTTGAGGGCGTTTTAAATCGAGTTTTGATTTCCGAGTTTGGAGTAGTGGATTTCAGTTTTATGAGCTTTTTATTCTGGCATATATATAGATATATATATATAATATATATATATATTATATAATATTATATATATATATATATATATATTATATATATATATATATTATATATATATATATATATAATATATATATATATATGTGGTATATTATTGGTGATTTTTATTTGAATTTACATATTGTGGGTATTTGAATACAAGACTGCATGTTATACGCATTTGCAGGTTGATTCAATTTGCGACCATGCTTCTTAGAGCTCCTACTATTGTTTCCCCCCACATTAATGCTTCTTCTCCATGGAAGCAGCAGCACAAAGGTTTGTGCAAGAATGGAATTTCAGCAGACAAATGCGGCGTTGGTGTTGCTGCAAGGTACATGAAGAGTAAGAGAGGAGGTGGGTTTCATAGCTTTAGAGCTGCTGTAGGCAGTGAAGGGAAGGCAGGTGCTCTGAGTGGAGTTATATTTGAGCCTTTTGTTGAAGTTCAGAATGAGCTAGCACAAGTTTCTTTATCATTCTCTCAGTCTTTGGCGAGACAGAAGTTCTTATATGGTTGTGAGGTTGCACTGAATGAACAAATTAAGTGAGTAATGAGACGGAGCTTATCTTAAAGTTCCATACCTTTAGGTCAATTTACTTAATAAATTCGTTTGGTAGAAGTTATAACATGTGTAGTTATTCTTGGACCAATTTATTTTCATACTCTGGAATCATATGAAGCTTGAAATTTTTTTGGCAGCGTGGAATACAACATTTCATATATTTATCATGCTCTCTTTGCATACTTCGATAGGGACAACGTCGCTCTGCCAGGCTTTGCAAAGTGAGAACCCTCCAATTTTCTTCTTATATTCTTCTGTATACGTATCCTTGTGAGAAGTGTGATGAATAACAGGTTTTCCGCATGAAGGCAGAGTGGTCAAGCTTGTAGACCAGCTGTCATTCCCCGGTTCACACAAAACAAATAGTCAAATGCCATCCCTAAATGGTCTTTTCACACAAGGAATGTCTCATAAATCTCCAGTCCATCCACCTGATGAGCGCGAGTGATTCGGGAGGATATGGCTGAAACCTAGGGGGCATGCACCCTGGCTTGCTTCGGCAAGGAAACTCTAGGTATAAAGTAGGTTTCCACGGAGGAAGATGACTGGTCCGACACCCGTCCTAATAGGAAAAGGGAGTTAGACCAGAATAAGATTCCCTTGTCAAGGTTAGAAGGTTGGGATTTAAAACCACCTTGGTCTAGATGAGCTAAGCTAGGAAGTGTTTCTATCTGCAATGTGGATGGAAACTATCTTGCAAAAGTAAGAGCTTCTATATGGTAACCTGGAAAATTTTCATTATACTTGGAGGCATGCAAACCTTTTTGCATGCAAGCGAAGAGCGACCATTTATTTTTTAAATTTGTAGGTCCTCTAACCCTTTAAACTCATAGGATTGGTCATTTCCTAGCTTGCATAAAGAAAGGATCCAGGGCAAAGCTTTAAAAGGTGCAAGATCCATAAAAAATGGCATCTTAGATGAGATATCCTTATTATATGACTGGCACGAGCAGTTTTAACACGAAATTCAAGCTCGTTAAAAAATAAACATAAGCAATGAGCAAATGTTTCCCCCAGAGTTTAAGCTCATTAAAAAATGAATCGATCCCCGGTAAATAACCATTGTGAATGCCTTATCATCAACTTTTGAGCCTTGGTCATGTTCTCATCATCACCTCCACTCTGTTTTAGCCAATCATTCGCCTCCATTTGTTTTTTTACCCCTTTCGAGGAACATTTGTGAAGAGTGATTCTGTTAGCCATCCTTGTGACACTGATGTGATTGGAAAATTCCAAACCTTACCTGGAATCAGCCGCTACCCAAAATCATCACTCGTTCCTTGGAAAACGAGTCTCCTTTAAGCTCTTTTCAACTGACTTGTAAAATATGAAAAGATTGCTGAGCGATTAGCCTCTCTGGCTCGTTAAAGTTATGGAAGTGCTATCCCTCCTCTAGATTTTAATATTTTTGGACTTGAGGGATTATTACACAAAAAGATCGAGCGCTTGTCTTGTTTGGCTCGTTAAAAACTAATCGAAAATTCATCCCTTTCATATTATTTTACGCTTTTTCGGACTTAAGGGATTATATGACGAAAAAGAATCATTGGAGTTTCCTTTCCGTCCCTTTCAGACTCTCTAAAATTGAAAAGGACTAAGTTATCTTTGTTGTTAAACTCGTTAAAACCTAATAGCGACAAACTTATCCAAATGGATGAGAACGAGTTTCACTGTTTCTAGGCTTGTTAAAACATAGCGACAGGTTTGCCCAAAGGGTGAATTATAGAACAAGCATATGTTATCTTCATCAAGCTTGACAAAAATAAAGAGGTACTGGTCAGCAATGACTGGGGAAAATTGGGAAGAAAACTTGAAGAAACTTTATTGGTAGCAAGTTGCTCTTGAACATGACACTTTCTCTCCGCATCCGAGTCGGGTTGGGTTGTTTCGTTCACTGGTCTTATCACCATTGGTCCATCACACCATCCATATTTGGGGTTAACGCTACTATTCCATCGTCAGTGTCGCCGATATGTTCAAGAGAAGTCGCTCAGAGAATTCACCTGTGTCTCATCCGCTGCAATACATTCACGCTCCATTCTTTCATGACTGCCACC
>APFE031331982.1:93570-113299 GCA_000404065.3 Pinus taeda
CCTCCAAAATCATTTGCTTCATTCCGTGTCATAGATGTGGGATTCATTAAGGCCCTGCTACGATGGGTCACTTCTTGTTGACATCAGCTCATTATCCAAGAAGTTGACTTAGGAACAACCCTTTCAGTACTTTGAAGCTTGCATGCCTCAATGGCAAGTTTCTCACTTTCGGCGACAGGTTTACATCAATGACCTTCGACCGGAAGATTTTGCGTGGTGTTCAACTCCAAGTCCCTTTTTCACACCACGTGAATTGTACTGTAGTACCTTGAGGATCATTGACATTATTGGTGACTCCTCTTGCGCCTCTTAACAACTTACATCATTGGCTGGTAATCAGGCGATGTCTTTCCATGTTCAACTCCAGAACATTTTTCACATGGATCGACTTGTACTCCGAGTGAAGATGGAACAAGTTTTTGAAGACCTCAGATCTAGTTTCATCCATCCGGGCTGTGATATATTCAGGAATATAAAGAAATCAAATGTACATCATTTCCGAACAGATGATAATCCAAATCAAAGGATGATGACTCCGTCCAAATCATCAGTTTGCTACACAGACGATTGTCTGTCCTATGTACATGAAAGTGAATTTATAAAGCTGAGCATGGGAATGCCCGCCTCAGTTAGATCATGAAAAATATTATGAAGATAATGTATTGTATTGTATCTTATTATAGATCGCCTCCCAGCTCGAAAACACTTCGGATCCTCATGGTAAAGCATTTCACCCGACATCAAAAGATTAACGACCTCATGCTTTAGGGGGCAACTGTTATAGACATTTTTGGGCACTGCAACCCCAATCATAAATGTACATAAACTGAGGGCTCCTAAATCCCCAAAAATGTTGCTTCACTACCTAAAGGAACAAGGTCAGCTGATTACATCATCTCCCAGAAGTTCTCCACAAAAAACTGCTCAGAAATGGTCAAAACTGGACCATATTGAATGCCCAGTGCAGAGGGTGAGATGCATATCACCTTCCCAGTGTAAAGGCTACGATGCATACTGGATGGCCCCTCTGTAGGGTGCGATGGGCGAGAATGGACAAATGGTAGAGACATTTTGTGAGGTGGAAGATCATAGAATCTTCCAGAAACTTCCCCTTTGACACTTGCCTCTCTAATTTCGACCAGGGATGAGTAATAGATCATCAATGTCCAAGTGGAATCAAGAACTATTAGAGAGAGGACACTAATAAAAATCCCAGAAGCTGACTCACCCCCCTACAATCATCTATATATGGATCCCTCGTCACAGAGATCCAGAGGCTGGAATCTTGTATCTTGTAGAGAAGTGCTGTTGGTTTTCTGGTGTAACATCATAG
The DNA here is from genome assembly GCA_000404065.3 of Pinus taeda. Taxonomy (NCBI): domain Eukaryota; kingdom Viridiplantae; phylum Streptophyta; class Pinopsida; order Pinales; family Pinaceae; genus Pinus; species Pinus taeda. The sequence goes on from APFE031331982.1 coordinate 94,904, forward strand.
AGTTGGGTGATCTAAGCTTTACTTGAGGTGAAGAAGGGCTTTCTTGCTGGAGGATGATGCTGGGTCAGAACAATTGGTTGTAATCCTCTTCCTATTCTTGATATTAATAAAGCTATTCAAGTTTTCCTCCACATTCGTGTATGTTTGATTGTATATGCATTTGTGTGGTTAATACATATCTGGTCCTGTGTTGTTTATGAATATAGATCTCTGTTCTTCGATAGTATTATGCTGCTTTGATTCCACAGGTGCTCTTTGAAGCTGTGCAGATAAATAAGGAGCAGCAAAGATCTATCAAGAAGGAGAGGAACCGAGCAAGGAACTAAGCGCAAGACAAAGGTTGGTGTCCTCTATTCCCCTCTTGTCTATTTTTCATAAAGGAAAACGAAAGTAGTTTTAACTTGTTTGTTTCTAAGATAGCTACCAGTCTTAGTGGGAATAGTAGCTCTAAGTGGACACTATTCCCGGCAACACTTCACTTCATGCTTCACTATCTTCTAAAGACTACCTAGAGCTTACTTACTTAGCTCCTTTTTATACAATCCCATGGCCTGTAGACCATGGGTGGATTTTTATAGTCGACTTTACACTTTACAAGATAAGGACAGACAACCCTTTATGACTCATGACACCTTCGCTCTCCGTGACCACAAAATGCGGAGAATTTACAACTTTATTACAAAATTTGTCCCAAAACATGGGCTTTTAGCCCAAAAACTGTCCTTAGGGGAACCCGTTCCTAATAGGCCCCCAACACAAACATGGTGACTCGCCCTCGAGTCACTTTGCAGGTGCGAAGACCTCCGAACTCGACTTGTATGACCGCAACCATGGCAATGCACTGTGCGACTGCCTGCTTTGCTTCTTCAACCAATTGCTCGGTCGCTGGTCCTAAACTGTCAGCCTGAAGCTTCTGCTGAGTTGCTTGCAGATTCACAAGCTTGCCTTCAATAGAGGCCATGACCGAATAAGCCTCATCCAACTAGGGCTTCAAGCGTGCCTTTATTACTGCCTCCTTATGTTGCGCTATATCTATTGTTCTTTCAATTGCTTAGCCTCCTGCAGCTTCGCCAGTCTCTGTGTGAGAGCGATGTTTCATGCTGTACCTTTTACTTTGTCATTTTGTTGTTGCATTTCTCGCGCTTCTGTCTCCAGCCGTTGTACATTAGGGTCCTCTTGTAGGCTCGTCAAGGCCTCGAACGACTATTCAAAAAGTTGTGTGCAGTTTTCTACTACACTGTATATCGCCACTATTGCCTCTGTGACAAAGGTTGCACGCCGCTCCTTTACTTCTGGCGAAGTTGAAGGCTAGGCCTTCAACTGTAAATCTGTAATCTGTAGGTTCAGCTCCAGCTGAACCCTATGCATCTCTGTGCGAGCGTCGTGCACCCTTGTAGCAAGCTTACAGACGCACACCTCGACTGGTTCTTCCTCAGGAATGGCCAACTCCGGGACCATTCAGCATGCCTCCTCCATGACCTGAATTATACTCTTGTTTCGATCGGTTACCTCAGTGATGGTGGTGATGGCAGAGTCTTGTTGTAGGGCCATCTGTTTGTTATTAATCCTCTGCTCACTCAATACCTGTAAAGCGCAGTGTTCGGGGGCCCTCAGCTATGCAATCACTCCATCTTGCAATAGGTGGTGCACCTCGCAAGGGAGCGCTGCCAAGTTCAACCCCACTCCCTTGAGGGCATTGACAGTGGGCCTGTCAGCTTCATTCTCTATGGTCAGTGCTCCATTCGACATCACTATCGCGCTGGAGACTTTCGCACGGAGCATCTCGGCAGCTTCTGAAGTGCCGATAGTGAGGCTAGTGGACACTGTGCCAGCTTGTGCTGCGCGGGTCTGTAGCTCCTGCAGACATGTATGGATGGCCCCCAATAATAACTACTATTGTTACTCAAACTGCTATAGGGCCTCTGCGGAGACATCTCGCATCGTGTCTCCAATGTCATGCAAATTCCCCTCTGTGAGGGTGATTGGGTCCAATGACGTCTTAGTGGCCTTGGATTTCTTCCTCAACCCTCCTTTCTCTTGTTCCCTTGGACGCTTGATGTGAGGAGACTTCGCCTATAGGTCTACGCTGTGCTGCTCTATTTGCTCATCTGTTTCTTCCTCGTGCCTTTGTCAATGCCACGCCTTGTTTCACCTGTCTAATTTCCCATCTGCTGGGTGGCATCGTGCTCTGCCCGAGCCTTGTCAGCGACCTCCTTCTTCCTCTTCTCAGCCAGCTACACCATCTTCATCTTGGCCTCCTCCTTTTTGCGCTGCGTGATGGACTTGCTCGCCCCCACCGCCAAGTCTGAGGTAGTGCGCCACTCTGCCGACCAACAATCAAGTACTACATCAATTGTGTCATCCGTTGCCAAGTAAGGCAAGTCATACCATGTTTGTGTAGGGTCCTTCCGTGCCCTGATTGGCACATGGTGAAAGTCTGCATTGAACTCTACGTACCCCTGCAAGTTGGCAAACACAGTAGGTGACAACCGCGGTTTGTGATTAATGGCCATGTAGATGTTCATCTCCATCAAGATCTAGAATATCTTGCTATCTTTGATACGCTCAGCATCCTTGGTCGCCCATAACAAAGTGTACTTCGCTGCTTCTGGTAGGTCTGGCACAACCGAGGGGAATTGACTATCTTCAGGCAACTCCCAGACTACCAGCACAATAGATAGCAAGAACCATGCATAGTGGAAGGTCTTGCTGAGCTCATGTGCCTCGCGACAGTTCGTGATGAACTCACCATAGAGATAGTGCCCAATTGAACTCGACTCCTTCAGCGCATTGGGCTGCAAGAGCTACCACTGGTGCTGACACTTCATCTGCGTGACACTTCGTCATAACCTTTCTTGCCAAAATCTGTGTGGCCACCTTGATAGCAGGATCACTAATACTTGAGATGGCATAGCCTTGTGACTTCTTTACGAGCTTAAATTTCTCCTTCATGGCCTCTACGAGGGCCAGCTCGCCACCTTTTCCACCAAACATCATGGCCAGATTTTCCCCTATGTAGGGTAGCCATGTGATCCTATGGATCAATTTGTCGGTGATGGGTATTGGCTCCTCTAGCCATAGACACCCATCGTGCACCAAGCATAGTAGCTACTTGATGACCGATATTGTAATGGGGGTGCAGTTGTAGTAGACTTGCCTTGTCTACTCTCCTGAGCCACTTCCGCGGTTCCAATGTAGTCATCCCAGTGGTTGTATCAATAATGCAACACATTAGCTGCTCTATCACTAAGTGAGGGAACTTCTCAAGGTAAACTAAGTCCCAATCTTCTAGTTTTAACAGAGGAACCCACCCCAAGCGTAGTCCTTCAAAGACAATATCGTTTGGCAGCATAGAGGTTTGCAAGGGGACCTTGCTCTCGTCAATGTCCTTTAGCACCTTGGTCTTACCCTTACGTGGAGGGACGTACTCGGGAAACTTAATGATAGGGTCAACACCCTGGACTTCAAATTTCTCCACTTCTACCTCCAAGTCCTCATCATCCATTGGGTTATCCTCAATTTCTTCCTCCTCCATCTCCAGGTTAATGGCTTTGCCATTTTCCTGTGCGGTGGGCTTGTCCTTCGGTGGGCTTCTTCTTGGTGACGCACACATCGGTATCACAGCCTGCTTGCCATTTTTATCCTTCACACTCTCCTTGGTTGGGGTTGGCTTCAGTCTAGGCATCCGTGGTGATTTGGGAACTTCAGCTAATACTTCTGCAACCTCCGGGGCAACTCCCTTTTCCTCCCTAACAACCTCTGGCACGACCCACTCGGCTATCACTCCTTCAGTGTCCATAGCTTCTGCGGGTGTTGACATGACGCTATTGAACAATTCATTTGCCTCCTTTGGTAATTTCTCAAATGCCGAACTCCCTATCAGAGCTTCAAAGAATTCACGATTCATGTGTGCCTGAGATCTCAACAACTCTCAAAATTCCAAGTGTTTTTGTTGGGCATCCACCTGTAATTTATAGGGAATTTTGAATTCAAATCTGACCGTTCCCCCCACATTCGGTTCATTAATGCTAGAATAGCGGTAGATTTCCAAGGATATTGCCCTTAAAATTTGTATTAAATGTCGGCCGCTCGCTCCATTTGGCCGCATTTCTACTGTCAAATCATGAACAATGACTTTAACGGTCACTTTCAGGCTGACCTACGCGATTTCTCCTTGGGTAGCGCAGCTTCCTTCGTGCTGTCGCGAACCCTGTGACATTTCCTCGCTCCGCCCAATCCTCCAATCACGCAGTTCCCCAACCCGGACAGTGTAGTTTATAGTCTCGCACCTCCTTTTAGCTGCCTAGAGCGCTAAGACTATGCTACCCTCATATAGTTACCTAGCCGGATCACCAGTGTACGGATTTAATCGGCTACCATTAACCTTTCTTGGGAAGGGATCTCCATTTAATTTAACCAACTAAATGGCTCCACCGTCGGTACTTTCCTTAATGACATAGGGCCCTAACTAGTGCATTATGAATTTCCCTGGAAATTTATCAAACTTACTGTTGTATAGCAAAACTAGATCATTTACCTTAAAGGTGCACAACTCAATGTGTCGATCATGCCATGCTTTTTCGCGCTGCTTTCAGACCTGTTGGTGAAATCCAGCTAGAAATCTCTCTTCCTCAAGCTCAGCCAGCTGCGCAAGCCTCTCTTCCAGATCTCTGCGATCCGTTATACCCATTAGTGCTGTTATGTGCAGACTAGGCACAATGTATTCCATGGGCATCACTACTGCAACACCATATACAAGCCTAAAAGGTGTTTGTCCAATCAAATTTTTGCATGTCGTCCAATAGGCCCATAGTATTGTGGGTATACGTAGGTCCCAATCACTTTGTTGAGTGTTGCAAACCTTGGTCAACGCGTTCTACAACACCTTATTGAATGCTTCCACCGTTCCATTAGCATGTGGGTGATAAGAGTGCTTTTCTAGTGATATACCTGAAATTCCTTCGTTAGCACGCTGATCGTCTCGTTCAGAAAGTGCGTACCATGATCGCTCATCAGAATCTTTGGACACCCGAATTGCCTCAGTACACACTCAAAGAGGAACTTCGCAGCATTCGCACCTGTGCAATCTTTCACAGGATGTGCCTCCACCCATTGAGTCAAATACTCAGTCGCAGTGATAATGTACTGCACTCCTGTCTTCTTCCCATGGGGCAGAATGGCTCCCACAAAATCTATCGCCCATTTCTCAAAGGGTTGTAACATCATTTGTGGATTCAGAGGCAGCTCATCCCTTCGCGATTGTCTGCTAGTCCTTTGACACATATCACATGCCTTGCAACAAGATTTTTGAATCCTGATGGAGGATTGGCCACCACAACCCTGCGTGTAGAATCTTTTGCGCGGTCGCTCTTCCTGAATATTGGCCTCCCGTGGTGCCCCCATGAGCATCCGTGAGGATACCGCTCCTCTCAAACTCCATTACGTATCGTCGTAATACTTCATCAGACCCCATTTTGTATGGATGTCTGGCAATGACAAAAAAGTCTGTTGCGTGCACCACTAACTCCTTTTTCTGTTGGACGGTGTAACCTTCTGGGGCAGTTCCTATCATTAGGAAGTGTATGATGTCTTCAAAATGACCATCCACGATGTGCACTGCAAATAGCTGCGCGTCAGGTAATCCCTCCTCCAAATTAGTGGGATCTTCCCCCGTTTCGATGCGCAACAAATGGTCTAGTCCCACGTTCAGTCGTCCAGGCTTCATAATAACCTCAAAATCATACTCCTGGAACAATAAAAACCACCTACAGATTCTCCCGCCAACACATGCTTATCGACCAGGTATTTCAATGCAGAGTGATCAGTATATATCTTAAAATGTCCACCCAACAAATAGTGTCTAAACTTTTGGAGCGCGTATACCATGGATAACCCTTCGCACTCAATGGTGGAATAGTTATTCTCAGTCTGCTTATGAATGCTATAGGATGGTCCAATTCTCCTCCACCAGCTTATGCCAGTACTGCTCCTAGAGCTATACATGATGCGTCTACATGTACATGAAACTCCTTCTTCCAATCCAGGAAGACTAAAATCAGCGCGATGACCATTTTTCCTTTCAATACATCCAAGCTCTTTTAATAGTCCTTGTTCCAATAGAACGTGACATCCTTTTTCAATAACTTCTCCATAGGTGCGGTGATCTGGGCATAGCCCTTGATAAACTTCCTGTAATAGCCCGTATGTCCTAAGGTTGCGTGCAACTATTTTAGACTCCTCGGCGCCTCCAAGTTAAGTATCACTATGATCTTCACGGGATCTACCATTAGTCCCTGTCTACAAACCACATGACCCAACAAAGTCCCAAAGGGAACACAAAACAGGCACTTCTTTAGATTGAGCGAGATCTGGTACCTTCGACAGGTATCTAGCATCAAGTGCAAACTTGCCACATGGCGTTTTACTAGCCCAAACATAGTCTAGTCATCAAAGTACACCTCCAGAAACTTATAAATCATATCTTTGAATGCAACAATGACTACGCGTGAAAAAATCGCAGGTGCATTCTTCAATCCGAAAGGCATTACAGTGTACTGAAAACATCCCCACTCAGCCGCGAAGGTTGTCTTGCTTCTATCCTCAGGTGAGATTTTGATCTGACGGTACCTAGAGAACCCATCACTAAAGGAATACACTTCTTGGCCCCCTACGTTATCCAATACCTCAACCGTGAATGGAGTTGAGAAAGGATCAAGTACACAAGCGTCATTCATCTTCTTGAGATCTATGCATATCCTTATTTCATCTTTCTACTTCTTTTCCTGTACCACCATTGGGCTTACCTAATTAGATTCTTCTACGGGCTTAATTATGCTTGCTGCAAGCATCTTGTCTAACTCTAAGTGGACCTTCTCCTTATACTTTGGATTAAGACGGTAAGGTCATTGCTTGAACGACTTTGCGTCAGGTTTTAATGTGATTTTCATAACGCCCAGGTGTCCTATTATCCCTTTTAGCTCCGTAAACTTGGTAGGGAAAAAATCCTGGTATTCGCAGAACAATTCAGAGACCTTATCTACCGTCGCGTCATCCCAGTAATTTCCAATCTTCGTGAATTTGGGCTCCACCTTCGTACCAATATTTACCTGTTTCGTTTTTAGTGGTGCGGTTATATCAAGATTCTCAATCTGCGGTCCCTCAACCTCAAGGTGACCCTCTATTTTTAGGGATATATATCTATATATATTTTTATGGATCCTCGTCTTCTTCTTCAGTAGTCACATTATAATATTCCAGTGCGTGGCTCAGCTGAGTAGTCCAATCGGGTTGAATCAGATCCAAAGGATCTTGAGGTATCCTAAAGATTGTTGCTTTAACTTCTTGTAGCGCTTCATCGATACAGTCAAACCCATCTTCAAAGTTGAACGTCATTATGAATCCCTCACACAGAATATCCCATTCACCTGTACCATGGTGGAGCTCTGTCTCCAAGTACCAATTCATCGGGATGACATCCAAGGTGTGACAAAACAAGTGCACCCATTCAGGTTGGGGCTTCTCTCCATAAGCCTTAGCCCATTTGGCCAAGTGCACGCGTGGATCATCTTTCCCATCATATTTGTCTGTCATTCATACCTTCATCTTCCCAAAGCGTGTTCTTATCATCCTCCTACACTCGCGCCAATCATCAAAGCTACCCTTGTGCGTACCCCACCATCTTGCGGGCGTAGCGTGCAGGGCCCAGTCCAAAGCCTGAAAGTGCTGCTTCTCTAGTACTTCCCTCTCAAATGTATCCAAAAATACATCTACATCATTCAAGCCATCGTAAGTGGGAAAATCTCTTACCTCTGACAATACACAATGCAACGACCGGGTCATCATGTTACAACTCAGCATGGTTACTTCATGTAGCCAATTCTGCTAGCGCTCTAATTCTTCATCAGAGTCTAAGGTGTAGGAACTCTCACGATCCCATGTAATTCGTCCACCCAATGTTGGATTCACCCAATCTTGGTCTCGCGCTGTTATCTTATATATGTAGTCTGAATCGTCATCGCTCTCATAATCGCAGACTAGTTCAGTATAGCGCGATCCTTCAATAGGATCTAGGGGTGCTATTATACGAAACGAATTCTTTTCAAATATCATCTTTCACTTCTTTAGGTTGATTACCCCATTCATGTCAGTAGTCGAATCAATGCCAAGGAGCAGAGGGTAGGGGTTGCTTTCATCCATAATTTCTATTTCTTCAAAGTCAGCCAACGTGCTCGCATCTTCAATATCTACAGTCACTCCTTGCAGCTGTCCCATGGGTATGATCTTTTGCTGATTTGCCATCCTTAACTGAATTAAAGACCACTGTAGCGCGGGTCTCCCCATCCGCTCCCAATTCTGCTTTGGTAAAACGTTCGTGTCTGACCCAAGATCCAAAATAACCTGATCCATTTCATATTCTCATATCTGCGCAGTTAGTCTCATTTCTCACCCTGTCCTTACTTTATGCTTACTTATCTTCCGTACAACACACAGTTCACCTGGAGTATTTTAGACACATCTATTTATAAGCTCCTGTAACCCCTTCACAACCTTGATATCCTGCAGCAGCTTCATGCAAGTCTCTAGAAAGATCGTAAGCATAGGAGGGTCCATCTCCTGATCATGCTTGTCCTTACTCCTTGAGGTAGAGGCCTCAACGAAGCTCTTCTTTGTTTCCATGAACATTTCACGTGCATGCTCCAAATCAAATTCAACCTGCTTCACCAGAGCTTTATGAACCCATGTGATGTCTTCGGGTTGTTTCCCCTTATCATCGCCCATTGCAGTTCCACTTCGGAGCACTATATTCACATTCGGATGCTCTTCACGAGGGTCAAACCTCATCATCTGCAGGTTCTGAGTCAGCTGAGGTGGTAGCACCCCTTTGTCGCGTATCCTCGCTATCACCGTAGGACAATCTTCTATCTCATGATCAAATTGAGTACAATATTTGCACGATGGTCGTGTCGGGTTAGTGCATTCATGGGCATAGTGTCCTGATCCTCCACAGTTGTAGCAGATTAGCTATCCTCGACCTCTGTCAGGTCCTCCTCCACCTCGGCCTTGTCCGTGCCCCTGAAAGCCTGTTCACGCCATCCCAGCACTTTGGTTAGGAGGCCACGTTTCTACCTGGACTCTATAGGTAGGTGTTTTGTCCATCATCAATTCATAACTTATGTAGTTTCACTCATCATGCCTTACCGACCTACAGAAGTTTCAGAACACTTGTTGCGGTGTTTGTACAAACTTTTGCAGCAAGTGATAGTTATCTGTCGTATGTTTTCTTGCTACTTGACATATAGCGCACCACAACGCAGGCCCCACGGTCGATCCTACTTAGGCTTTTGGCCTCAAAGGCATTGGTCCTCCTCCTACAATATCATTTGCAAAGACCATGCAGTAGTCTTTGTCATGCCCCTGACCTTTACATTTCATGCACCATACCTCTTTGCACATCTCCAGTCGAACTGTTCTATCCTACTTCAACTTTGTATTTCAAGGCAAATATTTTGCGACTGCACATGGATCTTTTGAACCCCCAGATTTGGATCTTGCATCGGTGTTTCATGTAGCCTCGTTGCAATCTCCAAGGCCTCTACCTGAGTCGTAATATTTTATTGTGACACTGAAACCCTTAGGTGAGGCATGAGTGAAGCCATGAACCACTCACGGTGTTGTCCATCTATTAATTTCATATTGGTTTTGCAGATTTTGCACTTCAATCTCTGATCCAATTCCCAAGGTGTCTTGCCTGGTTTCATCGCGATTTCCTTGAACCCCACAATCTATTGTGCCTCGGATTTAGGTCTACTGAATTCTTTATTTAACACGGTCTAAATGTTTGCCAACCCAACTTTTGGGTTATCATTAGAGTACTTGATGTACTAGGTTAGCGCATGATCTTGCAAAGCACTAACCATTGTCATCTGTGATGCCCTGAGCTTCCCATACAACTTTCACCATGAACCAAAACTGGTCCGGGTCCTCATTTCCCAAGACTTTAAACAAAGGCAGCTTCACTAAATTTGCCATGTTGAACTGCGGTGGTGGTGGTGGTATGGGTGAAGTCGCAGGTGATGGTGGTGAAGTTGGAAGTGGTGTGGGTGGAGGTGGCAGTCGCGGGAATCCATATCTTATTAACTGGATTGCACTTCGTAGATAAGCCTGCGCTACTCCCTCTTCGTCAGCCAATGGAGGTGAAATCAGTGGCTTATATTCAGGACCCTTTCTTCCTTAATTTCTGTAAGTCTTTCCCGTGGCTCCGAATATCAAGGTAGTTGCATAACTTGTTTTTCACACAATAACATCTTAATCCAGGTATTTAAAGATTTCAAGTACTTACCTTGCGGACCTTTGAAAAAGAATTGCTCCGCCTCGTTGTAGCTAACTGAGGTATCGACTGCGAATTCAGTCACAAATCCTCCTATGGTGCGATCGAGCCAATGATCGGTGACATGAGCAATCTTATCCTCAAAGGCTTCCAGTCTTTGTACTAGCTCTGGGGTCCAAACAATAGGACCGTCAAGTCTCCACCTTCCTTGGCTATTCGCTAGCTTCTCGATCCACTCATATAACTCAATTGGAAAGGAACATAAAAAGATCTTGTGGATTTCTGTATATAGGTACTTGTCCAGCCATTGTTCCTTTGTCAGCCGTGGATTTCTGTTCTCCCGCACCGCAAACTCGTGGATCTTCCTATCCAACCAGTCTTCGACCTCTTTCTTAGTTGGATTCCAGTGATACGACATCACACATCTCTCGTGTAGATTACAGTCCCGACAATAGAACCATTTGTTGGCTTTGTGGGTTCTGGCCCAGGTTCAGCATTAGTTAGCCAAACAAATCCCTACACTATTGGCCCTTTCGGCATCAGCCCGTGAAGCGCGAACCGAAGTCTCACCTGAAGCAGTATGGGGGGATGTTGGAACCAAGTTTCCGCACTCTGAGATGGTCGTGATGTTGGTTTATACCCTTTGTTCTTACTTTTGCGAAGGTCACTAAGCTTAAGGGCTCTATTAGTCTACCCTTTATTCCACCCTTCAGTACCTCCACAGAGGTGTATGATGACCTTCGCACAACCCTACGTCGCAATCCAGATACTTTCGCGCTGCTATGACATCGTATTGTATAGGTTCCCAAGTTATCTTAAGTGTTTACTTATCGTACTAAACAATCATAGTTAGCGCCGCGTAAACTGATAATCTTGCTTGCATTCAATTAACCAATATAATCACATACATTTTCACATCACATAAACATTGTAAATTAAACCCAAAACACAATATAACCAGATGCATTAACAGGAAATAGATACATAAATTGTATAATGCTTCTGTTTATTGATATCTTCATTTTGGTAAAGACTCTATCCGCCATGCGCACACAACTGCAGGGGTCCATGCACTAAGCTGCGGACGTCCACCCTAGGCCTCTGCGCACTCAGCTGTAGAGCCTCTACCTAAGATAAGACCCAAAACACTTAGAATTCTCTACCAAGACTCTTCACTTAATTCTTCGCTATCTTCTAAAGACTACCTAGAGCTTACTTACTTAGCTCCTTTTTATACAATCCCATGGTCCGCGGACCATGGGTGGATCTTTACAACTGACTTTACACTTTACAAAATAAGGGCAGACAACCCTTTATGACTCATGACACCTTCACGCTCCGTGACCACAAAATGCAAAGACTTTACAACTTTATTACAAAATTTGTCCTAAAACATGGGCTTTTAGCCCCAAAACTGTCCTTGGGGGAACTCATTCCCAACAAAACACAAAGTCAAATTTGTGGCCAAGGGATTCTCTTAGATGGAGGGAATTGATTACAAGGAGACCTTTGCTCTAGTAGCAAGATACACTTTTATCAGATCAATTCTAGCTCTTGGAGCACAAATGGGATGGAAGATACATGAGATGGACATGAAGACAACATTCCTCAACGAAGTGATTGAGGAGGAGGTGTACATTGAGCATCCATAAGGATTTGAGATCTTAGACAGAGAGTCACGTGTGTGCAGACTCAAGTGAGCATTGTATGGATTGAAACAAGCACCTCGTGCTTGGTACACCAGGATTAACATCTATTTCGCTAGGTTGGGCTTCACCAAAACTGAAGCAGATACAAACCTTTACCATATTGTTGTTGAAGTTAAATTATTGATTATAGTATTATATGTTGATAATTTAATTCTATCATGTGATGAGAAGATGGTCAAATATTACAAGAGAATTCGAGATGAAGGACCAGGGGCTCATGCATTATTTCCTCGGTATGTAAGTATGGAAAGGAGATGGGGAACTGTTTGTCTCTCAGGGCAAGTATGCCAATGGGATATTGAAGAAGTTCCACATGGAGAGCAACAAACCCATGGAGACTCCTCTAGTAGGGAATTGGAGGAAGGAAGATGCTACTTCAGGTGAAGTAGTGGAGGCTACCATCTATAGGCAGCTTGTGGGTTCACTTATGTATTTGGTAAACACATGACCATACACGTGTTATGCAGTTAACTAACTTAGCCAAGCAATGGTTAAGCCAACCATAATGTATTGGAAGGTAGCTAAACATGTGTTGAGATGCCTCAAAGGCACCACTTGGTTTGGTCTTTGGCACATGCAGACAGAGGGAATGAAGTTGAAAGGCTTCACAGATGCAGATTGGGAGGGTAATCCATCAGACAAGAAGAGCACATCAAGAGGCATCTTTAATATTAGGTCAACAATAACTTATTGGTACAACAGGAAGCAGAGATAAGTTGCACTCAGTTCAACAAAAACAGAGTACATGGCTGCTAGTCAAGAAGCTTGTGAGGCTATCTAGATGAGGAAGATTATTGTTGGGTTATTTGGTCAGATGAAGTATCCCATTGTGATTTACTGTGACAACTAGAGTTGTATCAAACTCTCTGAGAATACAATTTTTCATGATCAATCCAATCATATCAACATTAGGTATCACCATCTACGAGATTGTGTGCAAAGGAGAATCATGTTGTTGGAGTACATTCTTACAGAGGAGCAAGATGCAGATATTTTGACAAAGGCATTGTTAAGATGAAAATTTGAGTTCCATAGAGGCAAGATTAGGGTAGCAGATAATCCCTTTTTTGTTGAGAGGCAGTGTTGAAAATGGCAATAAGAAAATCATGATTTAATTTTCCCTTGAATTAAATTAGGAGAAAAATGTAATTCCACATCACAAGACAATGATAATGAGTTAACTAAGTTCATTTCACTTAGTTGGCTCAATTAATTCGAGTTGAGGGCCTAACTTGAGTTGTGTAGAGTGGTTCCTAAAATTTAGAGCCTATGTTGAGTTTAATTTGAGTTGTAATAGTATAATTCAGTTAAACTGAGTTAATGTGAGTTAAACTAGTTCCAACTGTTGGAGGAACTAATAGGAGGTCTAGAAGTGGGGTGCAACTTCATGTGTTAAACTAGTTAACTGATAAATCAACCATATTTAACTCATGCATGCATGAAATTCGAGTTATCCGGTTGAGATTGGGGTTCAAGGGAAGTGTACTATCACTTGTATAATTTTCTGAGTTGTACAGGTGGTGCATGTAGGTAGAGAAGGGCCTATAGGGATTGCGCAATTCAGGATGGGGATTTCGTTAATTAATAGGGGGATAATTCCTTGAGAAACAACGGAAGGAAATAGGAGCTTGGTAGGCAACAAAATTGGCTAAATATTGGCCAAAGTCAGCTCGTGAGGCAATGAGATAGATTGTACTAGGGCAAAGGTTGCCCAGGCTTGAGCAAGCATTGTAAATCTTCTCTATTTTTATGATTTAATGCAATATATAGATAGGAAGGGGTTTTGAGCAGTGATCTTTCCCCTTAGATGAGCATATGTGATTGAATCGTGTCTCGTGTTTTGTGATTTCTCGATCGATTAATTGTTTCCACTGATGAGTAGAGTAGATTCAAGTCTTCTGTTTTAGAATATTACATAAGCAGTTTGAATCTACAAGGAATCTCTACAACAAAAAAATAGAAATAGAGGCATATCAGTAGTCCAAAGTCTAGCAAACCAAAAGCACCAAAAGACACAAAGAACCAGTAGGAAACCAATGACCATACTCAATCATCGAAGGTAATTGATGTTGGATTGTCCATCCCAATCCATAGAGGGTGGGGGGGGGGGAGAGTGATATTGGGTAGCTGACATGTTGTTCGAAGTGAGGCAGCCATGTTTCCAGCTTCTCAACATTTTCTGCTAGCAAGTTTTGACCCTGCCTAACAACTACAATTCTTTCTTTGACATGGCATTGAATGTAATGCAGCTGATTGAGCATGGCAATGACAACTTCATGCTCTTCCCTTTTGGTCCTACCATAAACTTCCATCTGATCTAGCACAACTTGAAACATGTCACGCAGGGCTGCGGGGCTAATTGACCGGCTAATAGCTAAATGTCTCGAGGTACCCGCATGCTCTGAATTTCTATTCAGACCACGCACGCCCCCTCCACAACCCTAAACACCACAACCACTCCGCCGAGACCCTACTCCTCCTCTACCACTGCTTCCTTCAATCAACGCCCCAACCACGCCATCACTAGCTATCCTGCCCCACTTTATCTCTATAGTAGAGTGACCCCCGCCAACTTCACCAAACTACTCGAGCCGCCCCGATTTGCTGAGACTCCTGACTTGTGAGAGTGGGAATAAGAATTCCTTGGAGCAGGATGCATAGTGCAACCACATAAGGACACCCCCAGGACAAGACCCACTACTCACTTCTCACCCTTCCACCACCTCAAAAACTAGCAAGGGCTTGGCTCTAGTCGCGTGATAACTGGTGGGCTCCAGTATTGCAACAATAATGTTGCAACTCCTGGAACTCCCTTCTTTACTTTTATGAACCTGGTAGTTCGTAACAAACTTGGAAGTGATGGGTGTTGTATGCACAAGTAGTAGCTCTTGCCACGACTGTCACTTGGTCAGTTGGCACAAGTCCGCTAGGAGCTTAAGCCAACTTCTGTGAGTTCTTAGAAGAATCTTTTTAACTGATGGACGAAAGCTAACTCAAAGAAGGCTAATATACTTGCAGAAAGAAACTGAAAAGCTGAAAGGAAATGCAAACCCTAGCAAACCCTAATTTTACTAGCTAGCCCTACTGATGCAAGAAAGAGGATGGAAGATACTGAAAGAGATGCCATTGACTTCTAGAAAGGTAAAATGCATGTGACTAAGCTACTTCTATAGTGAAATCTGAAGAAAAAAAACATCTTTTTGTACTTTTGAGTAAGTTTTCAGGATTATTATGCATGTGCTTTAACTGCTTTTGACTTTGCAGAGGTGGATTGGTGAGAGGAAATTCTTACAAGAGGTTGGGAAGGTTCCCTAGCACCCTTCCAAAGAGTTTCACAGTGTTCGGATATCAAGAAACCATTTTCGTGAGCTTCTACAGGAAGTCTGCAGGGGTTCTACAGGATGTTCCGAAAAGAGGATTTTGGAGGGTTGATGGAGGAAAAATGGTGGGAAAGTGGAAATGGAGGTTGGATAAGGATGTTAAGGGGTCTAGGACCTAGTGAACGAGGCTAAGGAGTGATTGGATTTGTTCAAGGATGGAGGGAGCAATGATGCACAAGAATGGAGAAATTAGGGCAAAGTGAGAGAATGTGGCAAATGAAAGGCAAGAATCCGAGTTAGAGGATGGAGCAGGTGGGATTGATGGAGTACGGGTAGATAGAGAGGTATTACAGGTGCTCTGCAAGTTATTTCTCAAACTGAACAAACAAAAACTCGGAAAATCAAGGACCTAGCTACTTTAACCTAATCTGACCTAAATAATAGCAAAGAAAATGAACAACAGTTTATTTGCAACGGAATCATGTGAAATAGCTATGCAAACTAAGAAATCATGAACCTGAGCATGTAACCACAACTGGTATCAACTTCTGCAAATGAGAATCTAACACTAATAATTGCATGATGAAGCAAAGACAATGTTTTTGGTGGAAACAAGGACACCTTGGTCCCAACTCATGGTCCCACTGAGGGAGAGGTGAGATCAAAGGTGCTTGATAGCTTTTTTCTAAAGATCTTCTCTGTTATTAACCTATCAAATCAATATGAACATGAAAATCCTTTTTAATCATCAAAAGCTACCTAAATAACAAAACAAGATTTAAATCTAAATAGCAGATTTTATTCTAAGAATTCAGCGAAAACACATAAAAGTAAACAAAGGAGGTACTGGGCACTTGGGTAGGACCCAACCCCAAGAGCTACAACCTCTTGAGAAAGATTAGAGCTAGTGCAAAGTTGGATTCATCTTTATTGCTCAAGAAATAATAGTTACATCAAAAACTGTCTACAAGAAAAAGGTTGAAAATGTGCTGAAATGCAGAGCTAACCTACTACCTAAAAAATGACTAAAATCGAACTGCCAACTAGCTAACTGAAATGAGGCCCTAAGCTTTCTTATTTATACAAATTGAGGACCCCAACAACCCTCCTAAACTTTAGGAACTCAGCTGCCAAAACTTGCAATTAACAACAACTTTACTAGCCCTTGCTTGGCTGCCCTTGTGATAATCGGTGTGGTGGCCCTTGAACTCCGAGCTGCTGGTGGAGAATTTGAGGTAAGGGCTCATAAATGAAGGGGACACCTTCCTACAAATCCTCTCCACGAATTTGGCTGCCAAGTGCTCATTTAAACCTTTGATTTTGTCTCCAAATTGAACAAAATGACTGCATAAAGCACACATTAGACTTGTTGGCATAATGACTAACCCAATTCACTCTATTAGCATAAATATAATAAAAAACATGCAATAAACTAATGAGAATGGTAGATTAAGTCAAATTAGGAGGCTGAATGAGCCCATATAATTACCCATTTCTAGGGCCCATCATCACCCCCCTACTGAAAGTGTTGCTCATCCTTTGAGCAACTAATCTATCTCTTCATCTTTGATTGCTTTGACTGCCTCTCTCACATCCCAGGTTTCTGAGGTGATGTCCTCTTCTCGGTCATGAAACCATGCTTTTCTCTCTACTTCTTCCCACTGTCTGTGCTCCTTTCCCTGTAGCAGTTTTGTTAAAGCCTCAACCTCAGCCTACAGCTTGTCCTCTCTCAATTGTTCATCAGATGTTTCCTTGTCTGCTGGAGGCCCTTCTTGCTGCTGCTGTTTTCCCAAAATGAAGGGTCTATCTTCATTATGACTTCCCTGTAGTTGTAACTGCTGTTTCAGCAACTCATTCTCCTTTTGTAGTTTGGTCCTTTGACTACTTTCCACATGCCTCACCATGGCCAATTCTTTCTTGATTCCTTGAGTTGTTCTTCCAGGTGGCCTATGTCTGCCGCACCCTTGGATTTGGCAATCCTCATCCCAGTGTGAGTCCTAACCCTTTCTTGTTCTAGTGCAAAGAAAAGTGGCACCGCAAATTTCTGAGGAATTATCTTCCCAGCTTCTTAACAGGTTGTAGTATGAGCCCAAGCTAGGCTGAGGGCTGGGTTCCAATATTTCCTCAGCATTTTCTTCTTCCTGTGATGGTTTGGCTGCCTTTTCCTCCAATTTCTCGGTCTCTTTTAACTTACCCAGAGTTTCCTCTTAAACTATCTCAGCTTCCTGTAGAGCTGTCTTTGAGTCCATCATTTGAATTCTCTCTCTCCAAGTGAAGGTTTTTGGCTTCCTCGTTCATAGGTGATGGTTGTCTTTGAAGGAGACTCCTCCTTTTGTTTACTTGTGGTGTCCTCAATGATAATTGGCTCCTTTGAAAGTGGCTGGGGTCTGCCCACTTTGATCCATGTGCTCCTCCTTGTTTAAAGTACATGGAGGTTTGCCTCTTTCGCTTTCCTTTTAGGTTTTGGAGGTGTGCTTAAGGTGGCAAGCACGACTGTTGCCTCCCTGGCCAAAATCTCAGGTGATTTCTCCTCTTGCTGTTTTGTTTTCATGCTTCCTGTAGAAAGTCCTGTGTCAACTGTTTCGGTCTGCTTGGCTGGATGTGTATTTCCTTTTAGTTTTTGTGATGTTTCCTTGGTTGTGCCCTCCTTCATTTGGATTTTTCAATCCTCTCTGCTCGACTCTGCAATCGTTCTTCCCTAGGTGTTTGTGTCGTTATTCCTCCTGCTGTTTTAGGCTCAACAATCTGGCCCTTTCTCCCTTTTTCTTTCTGTCCTTTTTGTGCTTGATTGTCCCGTGTTCCTTCATCACTGGTTTTCTCTCTTGAACTTCAAGAAGGGATCTCTCAAGTGTTCAAATTTTAATTAGCACCAATTCCCTGGTTTTAAGACTGCTGTGACTCAACTCTCAGCTACCTGGTTATAAAATGAAGAGTTTTGCTTCTACAGACAGAGGACAAAGACCAAGTTTTCTTCTTAGGACACATTCAGATATGCAAATTTTAAAATGTTCATCCACATGCTGGCTCTCACAGCTACATA
>APFE031331984.1:0-19121 GCA_000404065.3 Pinus taeda
CATATTACAGAATAAGTGTGAACTCTTGCTATTTATGCATGCCTAAAGCATACATGTGCCATTTTCATTCTTGTTTAGAAAATCTGGTGGCACCCTATATAGATGTTGGGAGAGCACCAAAACATTGTAAAATGAACTATGAACTATTAAAAATAAAAATTGGAATTTAAAAAATATTTATTATTATACAAAACAATTTACACATACAATACAAATTCATAGATTTCAAATAATTTATACTTAATATCGAGGAAAAAAAATACCAAAAAGCATTTTATTAAAATTTATATATAAAATATTGAATATTAGAAAAGTCATATAATTTAAATGGCTAGTGAATATTAATATGTATCAATTTATAATAAGCATGAAAATACTTCATGATACATGGTTACTAAAATTTTAAAAATAATAAAAACCCACTAAATTATCTATTTATTTTAAAATTATTATTAACTATAGAAATAATTAATACATCACACACACACACACACATATGTGAACAAGATTCTTAACATGGAGCTTTACCCTATTGTCATGGAGACTTTTATTCTTTAAATATGCTTTGTTGCAATATCATGACTTATCAATATCACATTCCCAATAAAACCATGGGATACTTCATATGACACTAATTCATATGATATTTCTTTAATTAATCAATTTAATTAAAATCCTAAAAAAGGAATAACTACATTGAAGATAAATATGAACCATTGCTTTATGTGTAGTATTATTAATATTCTAGAATATTCCATGGATATTAAATCCCTATCATCCACCTATAACTAGCGATTTCCCTACATGTTGCAAAGGAAATGCCTTAAGGCTATAGCATATAGTGGCATATGGAGTAATAACACAGATGAAAAAAGATGTGATATGTTATGTGATCTAGATGTTGCCTAGTTTGGAACTTTCCTTTGCAACATAAATTACTTGCTAAAAAAAGGTAATAAATAAATTTAACTTTACAATAGGTGCTTCATGAATGGAAACCCCAATTCCATTTAATAGTTATTAAGATTTAATTTATAAAATATCTCCTGTCAATGAAATAAATTAAATTAATGAAATTTAAAATGTAAACTTTGAACTTTGAAATTGATAATTGAATCTTTACAAATATGAATTTTACAACAGATATCTTCTTTGTTGCTAAGAGAAAGACCCTTGACTATTTACTTTTTGAATCCCACCTTGCTTTTGCACCTATTTCAGCCATAGTTTTATGGTTCGAAGATAAAACAAAACCCAAAAAGGAAATTTCATGGCTTTAAAGTCTAATGCATCCAACAATTTTTAGTTACACTGAGTTCATACACATAGGTTTGCACATATTTCAGCCACATGTTTAGGATTTGAGACAAAAAAAGTAAAACCACAGAAAGAGAATTTCATTGTTGGAATGATTGAATTTCATGGCTTTAAAGGTCTAATGCGTCCAAAAAATTTTAGTTACATTGAGTTCATACACATAGGTTTGCACATATTTTAGCCATAGGTTTAGGATTTGAGAAAAAAAAAGAAAAACCACAGAAAGAGAATTTCATGGTTGGAATGATTGAATTGATAGAAATAACTTATAGTGATGGGACGAAGAGCTTGGGACACTTGAGTAGGACTTCATTGATCACATTCTCAGTACACAAAATTACATGTGATGATGGTGGGTGAGCTTCTTCCCACTCCTCCAGTGAGCCATCTACTGCTCAGGATCCATGCAATGCCATCATTTCGCATATCGAATCGAACTTGAATTTAAACTTGAACTTGAAGTTGGTAACTATGGTTGAATGCAAAGATATTTTTTACTCCATACGGTTCTTTGTTCTATCTTTGTGACGAGTTTCTTCTTCTTAATTGTTAGGGTTTGAAATCTAATGAATTTTTGTTGATAACCCTGTTTTGGCTTGCTATATTTTGGCGTCCCTTCATAATGGAGGTTTTCCTTCATAATGGAATCTAATGAATTTTTGTTGATAATCCTGTTTTGGCTTGCTATATTTTGGCATTCCTTCATAATGGAGGTGCACATAAAATCACCTACATTGAGTTGAATGACATCTAGAAGACTCTTATTTATAACCATTTTGACAAACTTTTGTGGTAAAAATCAAATTTGAAACTAATTGTTATGATAATAGGTTACTCCTCATCACTATGGATTTTTAATGTTTATCATCTCAAGTAAAGTCCTACTCCAACCATGAAATAATGTTTCTATTAGAGTTATGAGTTGGTGATTTCAGTTAAGGAAAGAATCCAAGCAAGTTAGGGTTTGAAATCTAAGGAATTTTCACGGATAATCCTATTTTGGCTTGACATCTTTTGGCATTGCTTCATAATGGAGGTGCACATAAAATCACCTGCATTGAGTTGAATGATCTCTAGAAGACTCTTACTTATATCCATTTTGACAAACTTTTTTTTGGAAAAATCAAAGTTGAAACCAATTGTTATGATAATAGGTTGCTCCTCGTCGCAATGGATTTTTAATGTCGATCATCTCAGGTAAAGTCCTACTCCAATCATGAACTAATGTTTCTATGAAAGAGTTATAATGTTTCTATGAAAGAGTTATGAGTTGCTCATTTTAGTCGAGGAAAGAATCCAAGCAAATTTATGAGAAGGATCTCTTTTCACTTTATAAGAGGTTTCTATGGTATATTGGCCTATAAATTTAATTTACAACCGAAGTTGAATCATTAAATTATTCCTTAAATTATACATTATATTTTAAAAGGATCTCTTTTCACTTTAAAAGAGGTTTCTATGGTTTATTGGCCTATAAATTTAATTTACAACCTAAGTTGAATCATTAAATTATTCGTTAAATTATTCATTATATTTTAAAATCCCAAGCCATAATGCAAATTACTAAGAATATTGTTTTTAATATGTGTAATAAAAAAATTGAGAATGTAAATAAACTATGTAACATATCAAAGTCCTGAGCGTAGTTTTCACACTCGATTTTTATAAAAAATATTGTTTCCTGTGTAACACTACTGTGACAATGGTGGATGTATATTATTCAATTTTTTTTCTAAACTATTGAAAAATGATACAAACCGTCTAAACATACACATATGCCATGACACATGGGTGTGTGTGGCGAATAGTATCCTTGGCCTAAAAATCAAGCCTATGAAAATGAAAGAGACCCTGGTCTTCCCTTTCTTTAATAATCCTCTCACTATTCGGATATTCCACGCTGGGCTTCTCTCTGTTATTTAGCATTTGGAAAATCACAAAAAAAAATTAACAATTATGAAACTCAAAACTTGAGCCATACTAAAATACAAATTTCTCTCTAGCCACTTTTTTAAAACTGTTTAGTTTTAAGTTTTTTATTTATTTTGTTAAACTAAAAATTGATAAAAAATTAATAAATTATACAAATTTAATTTATAAACTTTGAGCATTAAAATAGAAATTGATAAAAAATTATTAGAATTATAAATTTAATTTAAAACTTTGAGCCATTTAAATGTTTTTTAAACTAGTTAAAACAACTTTTGTAAAAAAAAATTGTTTGGCAAATTGGGAAATGTGATAATTGTGTCTTTTTTAAGGGTTTTATGTCCAATCATAGAGGATTGTAAAAGGCAGTGGTCAATGGCTGCAGATTTAGAAAATTGAGCTGGAAATGGATCAATCTGTTCTGAACTGGTAGAGTCTCTGCTGGCACGGCTGCCCCTGATTGCGTTTTTCGTTTCCGTAGTGCCTGCAAGTGTTGGAACTTGGAAGGATGCTTTTTCTTGCAAGAATATTGGTCTTGTGTGGGCCGAATCAGACAGTGAGCAACCGTGCCTTATTCTTTGTATGCCCAACACTGATGGGTTTTCTCCTCTTGAGCAGTCATGCTTGGCAGACGGTTTCCCTCTCATTTATGCCGGATAGTCGCGATGTGAGTTACTGAGGATCCACAACAGGGATGATTTTGGTGGACATCCCCATCTATCCAATCACCTTCGAAAGTTTGTTATCGCGGATGTGCGTTTACAATCCTCTCAGCAGGACGTGCTTTATTCTGCCTCGGATGCTAACAACGAGTAGTGTGATGGCCAGGACAATCG
This sequence comes from Pinus taeda, assembly GCA_000404065.3. Classification (NCBI taxonomy): domain Eukaryota; kingdom Viridiplantae; phylum Streptophyta; class Pinopsida; order Pinales; family Pinaceae; genus Pinus; species Pinus taeda. Next base: position 4,083 of record APFE031331984.1, read on the forward strand.
TAGGCGGTCCTTATAGTGGTTGGCAAGACGAGGCAAGACGCCGTAATAGCAGAAGTGTATAGTTCATCCAGAAAGTCGTGGAATGTTAGTTTGCCTCATGGTCTGGTGATCAGGAACTATGAGATGTTTGTGTGCAACGATTTCTTGTTTTGCTCGACGGTGCCGGGCGGCATCATGGAGTATCACGTCCGGAAAGGAATGCCATTAGCCATTGATCTACCTGATTCTGGACCCAATATATGTCATCGATTGGTGGCATTTGAATCATCAATAATGATGGTTGGAGGCATAGAAGAGAAACACGTCGTGCATTTAAATCATCAATAGTGATAGTTGGTAGTGATAGTTGGCGGCATAGAAGACAAGCACGTCGTGGCATTTGAATCATCAATAGTGATGGCTGGAGGCATAGAAAAGAAGCACGTAAGAAAGAAGTGATGATGTGGGAGCTTTTTAACAAGGCCTATTCTTAAAAGCTGATTTGGATGCAGCAGCTATGCATAGAGCGAAAATACATCAAAGATCAGATAAAAGTTAATGATTTCAGTAGTCATTAAGTGCTGTAAATTTATGAGTTCTGATAATAGATCCACCTGTATAGAATGCAATTTATTGAATTCAGTGTGGTATTGGCTGTGCGGTTGTATCGTAATTAATCTGTGAGAGAGAAATGCAGCTATACACCGAAGTCTCTTCTAATGTCTGAATGATTTCTTGGACCAAATGTGTTCTATATTTATGTACATGGGCATTTTAAATGCATTAAAAGCTCTTGGGTTGACCTACCTTAAAATGTCTATTTTATTTCTGAATATTGTATTTTTAAACAATTTGCCATCTAAGATAAGCATAAGTATATATTGATGCATCGGATAAGTATAATTATATATTATGTCTTTTCAATAAATAATTACTAAATTAGATTAGGTAGGTTTTTAATATTTGTAATAAGAAATTGCAAATCTAACAACATAATTACTTTAAAAAATTAGTTTCCTTATAAAATATTCTTATTCTAATGAAACTGGTTGCTTATTGCGATATATTATTATGAATTTGGTAATACTACCCCTTAATTCATTGCACTCATGTCCAAAGAGAGGTGGCCTTTTCTTTCCATTAATCCCAGAACTATGGGTTACACCCTACCCATCACCCTTCATAGTGAGACCACAACCCCACTTATCATAGAGCCACAAGAAATGGGTTTGATCTATAATGTACTCAGAATTAGTGTAAACTCTCTTCAGGACATAGGTTTTAAGGTACTTTGTGAGCTCAAATGGGATGATTTGGCGTTATATTCTTTGTTAATTGCATGATTATCCTCTCGAGGCAAGAGGCAAGGCCATATTGCGATCATAGGGGATTCACTAAATGAACCTATGACCTATCACGTGCGTTCACGGCATATTAAACAATACCCTTCATTTGACTACATATTGGAAAATAACCCTAAAAACCACATTATTTAACCCCTTACCAATACAAAACCAATACATCTTCCCAATTTAAAAATCTCCTACTTCCAATAGATATTGTAGGTATCCATTTTTTCATTAACATTTTTTATACCCATTTATATTTTATCATTAATTTTTAGCTCCATTTTTTATAATTGCTAATATAAAAACCCTTCACCCCTTATATATCCTCCAAGATATTATGTCATTTTTAGCTCAATATAAATCCCCAATATGAACCCACATGGTATGATATTGCTCCCCTAGTGAAGCCCCCATGGTTGCGATTAGGCCCTCTAATTTCTTTTTTAGTAGATGTCTTCCTATGGTTATGAATCATAAAATTTGTCTCTTTTTTAAAATACCTAGTGATTACTCTTGTGGGATTTGTGAGAAGTTGAGTTCATTATTATCAAGTCATTGATTTCTAGGTTGCAGCCTTCATTCTCCTTGTTATTCTCAGGAAGCACATGGAAATATGATATGAAGTTTATCTCTTCAAGTATTTTATGAGTTCATTTCATAAGATTGCCAAATTCCTTATCGTTTGGAGAAGATCCTCCCACCAAGTGTTGAATGAAAAGGAGATAATTCACGACACTCAAGATAGGTGATTTGTTATTCTTCCGCAGCTTGAACCCCCCTAAGGACATAAGATTCAATTTGTTTTTTTGATATACTTGGAGGGCTCCATGAATATGCTAATATTACGTCCTTTGCATCATATAACACCCCTCCCCTCATCTGTGACCCCTAACAATTTTCATAATAATAATAATAATAATTCATTTTTAAAGTCATCCCCAAGTAAAAAACAAAATTGATGTATGAGACCCCTTTTCTCATGGGAAAAGGGACCAACCTCTACATAGAGATTTGAGACCCCTTGATTTTATCAAAGCGTATATACTCTTCCCCTACAATTTTGAATTTACAATTGTTAGAAGAAAAATATACTCTTAACCACCCCCTCAAACATTCTTCCAATTGTCATTACTCTTACCAAAATCTTCTCTTATTTATTATTATAATTATTCATAATTTCCCCTCATCTCATATTACATAAAATAATTTTCAAATCTTTAATGTAAAAATAAATATTATTTATTAATCACTCTAGTATTAAAATTTACATTTTCAATATAAATTTAAATTAACGAAATAGTTAAAAACCGTCCATGATGGTTATAAAAAAGCGTGTCGAATGAATATAATATTGACTATTATGCTACAATGTTCAAAAGAAAAATAATGGATTAAATGTCATACTATGATAATAAATGATAATTTGGTTATCGGAAAAGTTAACTCGCATATGGGTAAATCAAGGCATGTATCCATGTCAATACGTATTCAACCCAACATTAAAGCTAGCGTAATGTAAGAAGACATAACAGTGAGATGAACCGGTGGGTTTCTGGGAATCGTGATTAAGTGGACCGGACTGCGTATTTGATAGTTGTGATTAAAATCGTTTGACAAATTCCTATGATAGAAGAGGGAAAGCAGACCAGGCGACGTATTTGATAGTTGTGAACAAAATCGTTTGACAAATTCCTGTAATAGAAGAGGGAAAGCAGATATCAGCGAGATGGATCGAAGCGACTCTGCAGATCGTGATTACGGCCTCCGATGCCGGAGTGGATGTGATCGTGATAAGTTCAGCAGTTGTGCGACTGCTTTGTTTGATTTGGGTTTTTTATTTTTGGTTTTGTCCACAGTGTTGCTTGTACTCTTCAAGTGTTTTTTGATTTTGAATTTCTTCTCGAAATATGGCTTAATAATTAAAAATAAATCTTCTAACATACTTATAATTATGATTTTGCAAAAACATTTTCACGAATTTTTTTTTATTGCTGTGTTGAAGCTTCTATGATCCTTAAGAGATTTTTTTGGTGTAAATTACATGATGTTTCATTTGTCTACCCGTTTTGAACCAACTAGTGTCGTTCATCGTGAGACAAGTTTAAGTACTGAAGACATAGTAATAAATTAATAAACTACTAGAAACTACTAGACTTAACCCTGACAATTATGACTAAACATGATTGCATAAAAGGATGTAAATGCCTAGATAGAAATCTATAATGCTATGGTTATATTGCTCTCAACAATAAGAAAATAAATAGATAGCATCATAACAACTCACGAGATGGACACCTCAATTAGAGCACTTGAACAAGAGAGAAACCCACCCACATCGAGGTGAGAGGGGATGCCAATTGATTGTTGGTAAGAGGAAACAAACTTAATTAGTGTTTGATATCACTAAGGCACACACTAAATAGTATAAAGTCCACCACTTGATTACAACTACCAGCATTACAGTCTTAGCACTAAGAAGGTTGACTTTTGAAAAGAAAACTATAGAAGCAATAACTTTCGAAATCCAGAGGAGAGATGGGTGATTGAAGAGCACTTGGCCTATAATCTCCCAAATTTCCAAGATAAAAAGTGTTGGGTTACCAATTACATCTTGATAACACTTATTCGTCTTCTGCATCAAGTTAGCCATATATACCAAGGATATCCTCATCAGTTCCACGCAAGAAAACATCAAAATTGACTTTTCTGATAGCATGAGGTTTGAGGAAAAATTAAATAGGTTGATGGGATGGTTCTACCTCAATTTTTGTCCAGAAGGGTTGACTACAAAGATCATAAAGCATAAACACGTTCCTATTGATGTCTCTCTGTAGACTACATGTCCAAAGTGTAAATCCTAGTTGCAAGCTTCATTGATTCAAGATGAAAATTTTGAGGCCATTAAAAGTGAAAAATTTATTATCTCACAAAATAGAATGGGGAGATTTGCAAGAGTTCTCAATATGGTGGTCTCAATTTCCTTACAATCTATAGGAGAAGACTGCATGGTTTCCACAAGAAAACACATGTACATATCATGGCATCTTTAAAGAATAGAATTCCCTCCTTTCATTGAATCGTATGATTTGATTCATGGGATGGATGGAGGGTGAAAAGCAGAGAGGAAGAGTCTAGGATTCAAGTCTGAAGTCATGGAGTAGAGCGAGACGCCTCCCATAGAGATTTAGCACATTTTCAATCATGTGAGAGGAATCAATTGTCGTTTCGGATGATTTCTTGTATTGAAGGCTCGAGAGGAAATTTATTTTAGGGGGAAGTTGTGGCATTCAAATTTCAGAAAATGATGCATTGTTTTATGTCATTCCCATTAGAGTATGTGCAAAGGGACAATGTTTTATTCGCTTGTGGTTCACAAGTGATTTTCGCTTCATATATATTCAATGTTGGCATGGATTTTCATGATGACCCTGACACGGGTCATCCCTTAGGTGTTAGATGGGGTCCCTTAGGTATGTATTTTGTTTGATTTGTTATGTTATTTATGTTCTTTGGTACCTTTTTCATTATATTTTTATGTGATGAAACTGATAGTAGATTTCTTTGTGTTTGTAGATATGGGACCTTGCGGTTGAGAAATATTAACTATATGAGATCAACCTCATGGCGATGATCATACACAAGTAACATTGTATATTGGGTAGGTTCAAATTGCTAAGGGGGAACTAAAGTGGCACCAGATACCACAACAACATGATGAATTTCATGTAGGGATAGTTCCCACCCCAAGGAAGAGGGGGCCTAAGCAGAGCTTCGTGAGGAGAAACGTGATATGCAAGATTGAGTATTTTGCCTTGAGGTGAGGGAAATTGATGTGCACCATTGGATATTGATGATTTTTCTGGGGATCATAGAGGCTGAATGGGCCATGCTAGGTGAGGACATAGGTGACATGCATAATGATTGGTAGTCAATATTGGAAAGGGCAGTAGTGGTGAAAGTGACAACTTGACTGATACTAGTTTTTAACTTTGAGGAGCCTCATGAGTCTCTTGTTGGTGGTAGAGGGAAATGGGGTTTTTCTCCAACACTAGCTCCTCCCTAGATGTCATATTGACATATGTACTAGGGGCAACATCCATTATGAGGATTTCCCCACTTTTTCACTATGGCCTATTTTTAAGTGCTAAGAGCACCTTAATGTATGTAAATTATATATTTGACACAGACACACACATATACATATGATATTTTGAGCTCTCATACTGTGTCTTATTGATGTGATGATATGTATGATGTGATGGATATTTATTATGCTGTGTATGTATGGAATGTGATTTCTACTTTATTGATGTCATGGTTCTTATGTCTTGGCCTATGTGAGAAAGTAAAATGATTAAATATCCATACTAACAATTTAACATGATGGTACTTACAAAATGAGTGAGGATCACAAATTTGGAATGTGTGATGTAGTTGTGCAATGACATGCTGGGAATCAATTAATGAATGCGTGTGGGAATTGGAAAGGTGTGTGGCATCAGCCAAGAGCCCAATGTTAGCATTGTATTCATCTTGGTTACTGATAGATGACTGGAAACAAACTCTATTTCTATGGAGAGTGGTTTTATCAAGGATGTAAATAGCCTAGGATACCAAAGTTATGTTTTGCAACCATCGAGAAGTGCCACCAAAAAATTCAATGAAGTAAGTTAGTGATTAGTCCATCTGTCACACAATTAAATGAGTAGAAATTATAATACATGATAAAGAGGTTATCAACATACAAATATTGTAAAATATGCACAACACGGTAATGTAGGGAGATATAGGGTGAGTCATTATGAGCACATTTTTTTGAGATAGAGCTGATTAACAAGGTCTTTGAGACATTTTCCATCTGGATCACTCAAGTTGTATACTCCTTTGAGGAGACAATTCTAGAATATATAGGGTCCCTTCCACAACGTTTCAAGATTCCTTAACCCTAAGCTTCATTAGAGACATCATAACATAATACTATATCTCCCTCATGGAATGAGTGGGGGGCTATAGTGTAGTTGGAGGCTTTGGATAATTTCTTGGTAACTTCATTATGATGGGGAGAGGCTCATCCATTTTCATCAATGTGTTTGAGTCTTATCAGGCACTACTCAAGGGGAGCAATGTTAGGGCGCAGTTCCACTATGGTGCATAGTGTAAGGATTTCACACTCAATTGGGACTATTATTTTTATTTCTGTTCATTTCCTTCCAAATATCTTCAATTATTTGTATGCTCTAGCGAATAAAAATAAAGCGTTCATTAATAGTAGCTTATCTTATAAAATCGTCATGAGAGAATGTGATTGACCATATATGAAATTGAGCAAATTTAAAGTAATCCGTGAAGTATTTGTTACCAAAGTTGGGAACCATTATCAGGATTATTGTTACCAATAGTCACACAAAATGGTTGCAAGTCAAAATAGCCACTAGTTAGAAACGATAACATGGACATCTATATTTCTTGGTACATTAATGTATTTTTTTTGTATGGGCACTCTAGGTAATATTTTCATTCTCAAATTCAATTGTTTCTAATAATTGTGTTATTGGAAATGTTAGGCAGTTTTTTTATTGTCATTTTGTTAATTTAGTTTTTCTGCATCAATGCAATATGAAGGAGCAAAACAATCACTAGTGTGTAATAAGACAATTCACCTAGTGAACATTTGTAATTTCCTATGTGGCGTACGATATTGGGGTAAACTAATCACCGCCTTCTTAACCCGACGAAGGTGTGAGAAGGAGTCATATTTATGGAGAAAAGTTTTGTTTTAGTCAAGATACATTTGGGGGAATATTGATTGCATTTCAATTTCCAAGGTCTCGGAAGCTATGAAACTAGTGATTGTCGAGGAATAATTTACCGCAATGACAAAAATATAAATGTTAGCAGAATAACAAAAGTAGCTTTTGAACTTTCTAGGATGAATAGAAAATCCAAACATGCACTCTATTTACATTGGAGAGAGGTTACAATCTTCCATTTTTAGTGGTTTCAATCTAATCATTGGTAATGTGTGTAAACCTATCACCTATGACACCATGGAATGCACAACCAATGTGAATCCATTTTGTTCCAACAAATTGAAAACGTTGAAGATAGGGAATTGGATTACATCATGCAATGGTAGTTACAATGGTTATGTGCCCTTGTTTCCCTCCTCCAAAGCACTTGAGAAAGTTTATCCACACACTTTCCCTATCCAAAAAGGAAATGAAAAAAAGCTTTATAACTCCCATTATAAAATCTCAAACTTAGTTATATTAAGAAAACTATCATATCACTTATCTTTTTCACCCTTGTAAATTATATATGCTCTGAAAAATGGGATTTCAACCTAAAATCTCACAATCTCCATGACATGTCATTGCCAATTACACTACCCCATAAACAAATATAATTTCATTAGTATTTAAGTAATATATAATAAAAAAATGAAAATAAATTTAAAATTCAATAAAAATAACAATAATCTATATACCTTATCCCCCGCCACCCCTCCATCCCTCCCCCCCCTCTCCCCCGACACACACACACACAAATATATAATTAATAACAAATATTTGCAAAATAAAATAGAATCTCATTTAATATTTAACTCTATTTTCTTCTCCTTTTTTTTTGGAAACATTTTATGAATATCTTTTTGTTCTAAAGAATACTTATTATTCATTACTTATTTACTTACTTATATAATTTCAATTATTGGGTAGGTGCTAAGCTCTCATGCAACATTCATTCATAAAAAAAATTAATATGCTATGGGCTAGTATCATGGCTTATCAATACCTCATGTCTAAAAGTCCATAACTCATTTCATATGAAAATTTAATTAAAGGATAAGGAATATGTATAAATGCACTTGCTATAAAACTCAACCTTTGATTTATATACTAATAAGAGTATTTTAGAATATTGCACCGGCAATAAATCATACCATCCACAAAATAATTATTGATAATCAAATGAAAAATTGACAAACCAAATTCCAAAATAATATGGCTATCAACGTCATTTTGTAAAAATGAAAAGAAAGTTTTAAACCGCATAGCTAGCGTTCCCTGTAGCTTAGTTTAATTATTGAACTTTGAAAAATACTAACCAACTATTTAAGACATATATTAGATGGTTAGGCTCCAATTTGAAATGCGTAATGAAGACCTTTTTTTCTTATGCATATTATTTAATACTTATAGAAACCATTGAAGTCATCACATATTATTTCATGTTCTTCATCAATCAAGAACAAAAAATTATAAAAAACATATATGCTTAGCATGTTCACCCATTTTAAGAATATACAATTGGAGATTTGTATTTGCTTAGCAAGTTCTCCCATGTGTAACTTTATTATTTATTTGCAAATATGATTGAATGTTCATCTTTGACCAATTTTTGCAACAACAAAAAAAACACGTGGAACCAATGTGATTTTAGTTATAACATTAATTGCATAACAATTACTAATATTTAATATAATATTAATAATGATGTCATTCAAATTAATGTTAACTGAAATTTGGTGTATTATTTGATAAAGATACTTTGAATGTTTAATATGTATATATGTGTGTGTGGGGGGAGGGGGTGCCATATTCAACCATTTTAAGAATACACATAATTGGATATATTGGATATTTGTATTTGCTTAGTATGTTCTCCCAAAATGTAATTTAATTATTATGTTAAAATACTAAAGATACTAAATTAGTAAATTGCATTTAAAAATGAAGAATAATATTTTCTGATTTTATTGATTTTAAGTTAAAAATGAACGTCTATTATTTGACTGTTGGTCATGTGAAATCAGATTGTCTCCACAACCATTTTAATATGTGTATGTGTGTGTGTGTGGGGTAGGGGGGGCATATTCAACTATTTTAAGAATACACATAATTGGATATTTGTATTTGCTTAGTTTGTTCTCCCAAAATGTAATTTTATTATTAAGTTAAAATATTAAAGATACTAAATTAATAAATTGCATTTCAAAATTAGGAATAATATTTTGTGATTTTTTAAAAATGTGTTTGATTTTAAATTAAAAATGAAGGTCCATTATTTGGCTGTTGGTCATGTGAAATCAGATTCAGCCTCCACAAAACACCTTTAATATAGATTCTTCACTTGAATATTTGAAACATATATTACATTGTTAAAAGAAATTCAACCCATAACACTACATGTAAAGCTGTAATTGTAATAATACATAAGAGAAAGAATTAAAGTGAAAACTACGAAAAAAAAATAATACTAAACCAAAACATTCCAAACCAAACCACCCATTAAACCTTTAATCCTTAAAAAAAAAAGATATAACTATAAAAATCATTAATAGTGAAGAATTGACTAAAATTAATCTTTTAAATATAAAAAAATTTACACACAAAATTAACTATATCAAAAATATAACATATTATTACAATTTTTTTTTACTATAGAATAACTATTAAAAGAATCAAATAAACTATTTCTAAACTAGGAAAATAACCCAACCAATTTAAATAAATTTGTTATAAATGCAAATAAAGTATTTCTAAACTATGAAAATAACCCAACTAATTTAAGTAGATTCGTTATTTCTCATATTTAAGCTATTAGGAAGGGGTGAGTTGGAGGGGTGGGTTAATATCTTGTTAGTAACATTTCTATTAAAATAACCCAACTAATTTAAGTAAATTCGTTATTTCTCATCTTTAAGCTATTAGGAAGGGGTGAGTTGGAGGGGTGGGTTAATATCTTGTCAGTAACATTATTTTGAAGAAAAGTTGAATCCGTAATTCGTCTCCTATCAGATCCGTTTGCTGGATGGTTCAAGCACTCCGTACATTGGGGCCCGGCGGAGCAATATAGCTAGCAATAACCACCCACTTGCTGTAGGTTGCGCATCGTCCAAAGTAATTTTATATCTGACGTCGATTTGTTCCCATGGATTTTCATGCATCTTCCATGAGATGAGTTGGGTGGTGATTAAGAGGTGGCAGCCCATTCCAAATAATAAAACATTTCGCGACATTCACAACATAGAGTGCGGACAAAGCTATATTTGCTGAGAAGTGAGTCAAACAGACACTCCCCCTTGTCTTTTCAAACCCTGGAATCTGCTATGTGGCGCTTCAGCAATTTCCGAAAATGATTCCACGGGATGAGAATCGAAGTTTAAAAATATATATATGTAAAATAATTTCGGTTATGTCGACTGTGAAAAATCGCGTATCCCGCAGTGGTAATCTGCATAGCCGGCCGAAAAGTACGCAAATCCTGCGTCATAGAAGATCTTAACTCTGAGTCATGAAAACATAATTTAAAGACACTTTTAAAAGGCATAATAAAATTATGAGAACACTATATAAACTCAAATCTCTGTAATCAATCATAATCAGACAATTTACTTATTATTTTTCGAAATGAAATACATACATACCGCAAAAATTAATTAACAGTAATGAAAAAATTATACCCATCCTATAATCCAATGAACATTAACTGCTGCCATAGATATTAGAGCCAGCCAACTGCCCACCTCGGCCGGAGTTTCAAATCCCTTGATCGCAAAAATTGGCTGTGCTCATCAATTTCTTTAAAAAGGAAAAATTTGGCTGTGCCATAATATTTTGGTATAGTTTGCCATAATATTTTGGACTATACAAGTGATCACAGACGGCTTGACAACTTGCTCCCACTCCATAGTCATAAAAAAAAAAGTATTGATGTAAATTCCTCTTCCTCACGGAGGAATTATAGTTGGGATCATAAATTCCGCCATGACAGAGGAAAAATCTTTTTCATCAGAGACCAAAATTCTTTTTCCTCGGAGACCAAATTCGCTGGCCTAAAAGCTCAAACCCCATGGCGCCATTCATACTTTTTCCTCTAAACGGTCCTTCATTGATCTCGAAATGGCCAGAGAGAATATCAGGCTCGCAGTCACAGTAACTGTGAAGGATGTTGTTGTTATTTAGCTACGAGTCAAACAAACACTCACCATTGTTTTTTAATGCCTGGAATGGGCAGATCTCCTGCTATGTGGCGCTTCAGCAATTTCTGAAAATGATTTTACAGCGCCTGAACCAGAACGCGATGAGAATCGAACTTGGGTAAGTCGTAACGTTCTCAATTTAAATATATATATAAATTAATTTCGGTAAAAACCGAGAAAACTCTGGATATGACGATAATGATCTGCATATCAGGTGGTGATAACTAAACTATCAGCTGACAATTCGTGTATCTCCTGATAATTCGCGTATTCAGTGATATGTGGCGTAACCCTTATGATAATTCGCATAACGGCCGTTATAGCTCGCATAACGGGTCGGATTGTTCATATTCGACGGTGGTTACTCGCATATTCATATGACATCGATCGGATAAACGGCAGAGACCTCGCGTAAACGCTCGTATAACATATGAAAACGATGGCATATCAGCGTAATCGCGCGCTTATCCTTGAGTGATAATCAGCGTATCGGTTGACAGAATACATCGCAATTGGTGATACCTCGCGTATCATTGGACAGATCGCTTTAAAATGTTGATAACTCGCACATCGAATGAAAATTCGCGTATCAGTGATAACCGGCGTTATAATTCGCATAACTCGGGAGATAACGGCTTCTTCTGTAATGGCAAGTTTCCGTCCAACTCCGGCGACGTCAGAATTGCGGCTCCCCTCTTCTTCATGTAATTGTTGAGCATCGCGCCGCCGCAATGGTCTGCGGAATACGCCACCCGTTGCGTAGAGAAATTCAAGATCAGATAGAAGGCGTACAAGCTTAGCCGCGTAATATACAAGTTTAGGCTGCTCTTTTGAAAAAACAGGTATGATCGTTTTCAAGAATTCAAGTTAAAATGGACATGAGACCACAATTAAAAATTCATGTTAATTGTAACAAGATACCTGCCAGGGACAGAAGACAATGAAACCTTCAAAACCAATCTGCTTATTTCAAACCAGCATAACAATGCAGCGTGCTTTTTTATGACCAGTTTGTAGATTCAAAGCAGAAGGGCACTCTATGTCTTTTTTATGACCAATTTGTGGATAATTGCATGCTAATATTCAAAGCAGAAGCACAGACTATGTCTCATAAATGAAGAACAAGCGTTATATTTAGATCTCTATTTTATGAAACCCTTTAAATAGCATCTGGAGAACTAATTTAACCGATATTCACATTAAAAAGTGATTATATACGTACTTATTTCAAGCCCTGCGTGATGCAATAGACCACATTTATAATTCAGGCATCTTCTCGTTCACGAGAGCGGTTGAGATTGCGCATTTATCATTAAACCAATACAACGCTATTAAATTCAATAAAGCTCTAAACGCAGCTATTAAAATGTTAAATTCTTATCAATATTTAAAAAATTAAATTAAAGAGGAAAATGTGCACTCTCTAGGCTCTTCTCGTTATTTCAAGAATTTAAGAAAAAGGAAGGAAAAACTACCTGCTTTTAAATTTTCTATAATGCAAAAAAACCTGGCATAATTTTTTATAATATATCTAAAGGAAACCAAAATCTGAACTATTACATTTTTCATCATAAACATAATTCTAAGAAAATGGTAGACAAATATCGTTGATGGTGAATAGCTGACCAATTGACTCATAGTTTTGAACAACATTCTTTAACTAAACCAAAACTAACCAGTTTGCGTAGTGGAGAGGACATGCAAACGGCCAAACATAAAATACACTAACGAGTCTCTTCTACCCTCTTTCATAGATATAACACATTCAACCATAAAATACACAGATAGACATGAAGACAGACAACACACAACATAGTGTTGGAAGAATCACTGCATCTCTATGAAATCTGTTATTTCCACCCTGGGATCCTAGTTACTACGAAATCTGTAATTTCCACCGTGGGGATCGTAATTTCCACCTTGGGGATCCTAGTTACTGGTTTGGAACATTTACCAACACCTGCAGGTTTTGGTGTAACGGAAAACCTCTTCATGGTATCAGAGGTTGGACCTAGGTTCGATTCCCCTAAATTGTGTTTGAGGGGGGTGTTGGAAGAATCACTGCACCTCTATGGAATCCTTAATTTCCACCTTGGGGATCCTAGTTACTGGTTTGGAATGTTTACCAAAACATGTGGGTTTTGGTGTAAAGGAAAACCTCTACATGGTATCAGAGCCTAGAATGTTTACCAAAACCTGTGGGGGTTCCTAGTTACTGGTTTGGAACGTTTACCAAAACCTGCGGGTTTTGGTGTAACGGAAAACCTCTTCATGGTATTAGAGCCTAGAATGTTTACCAAAACCTGTGGGTTTTGGTATAACAGAAAACCTCTTCATGGTATGAGAGCCTGGAATGTTTACCAAAGCCTGTGGGTTTTGGTGTAACGAAAAACCTCTTCATGGTATCAGAGCCTAGACCGAGGTTCAATTCCCCTAAGTCGCATTTGAGGGGGGGTGTTGGAAGAATCACCACAACTCTATGGAATCCATAATTTCCACCCTCGGTGTAACGCCCTGCGGCTTGCGAGTCGCTTGAGTGCGCCCACCCACCAAACAAAGTGATGAAACATGCGAGCTAAAGGCGATCGAGGGTGAGACAAGTGTTGTGGACGAGTTGGTTGCTTTGTTTATATACACAGGCGAGTCGGCAACTTGCACAGTTGGCCAACCGGGAAAAGTTAGCAAATGGGCGAGACGAGGTGGGGCGGTCCCGTGCCATGGGTGGGTCAACCTGCACTTCGGGAAGGATTTCAAATGGACTCATCGATTGGGAGGATGAATGGAGGGTTGGCTGGGTGGCACGACCTCCACTGGCCACTGTATAAGTATGGAGGGCAAGCCTTGGCAAAGGGAACACATTCGGACATCGCTCATCAAGTGAAAGGTGCGAAGGAAGGTGTAATGGAGCTGCAGTGAGGCACATGTATATGTGCCCGCTTGCTGGGCAAGTCTACATGAAGCTTTGGGCACGAGTTTGGTGATCGACTAAGGCGCAGGTGGAGGGCGTATGAAGGCACCCGCCCACTGTTTGAAGGCGACCACGGGTGGAGGGTGTGTGTCGGCGCCCGCCCGCCGAACGTTACATGGGTTTGTTTGTAAGTTGGGTGAGGGTCATGCACGGACACACTCACCTAAACTCGGCAAAGTCTTGTATGTTGAAATGAAGGGTGAGACCACCATGTAGGTGTGCATGAGGTGGCGCCCGACTTGGGTATAACACTGGTGGAGCTTGGCTCTCGGTCAGTTGTAAAACTCTTCACATATATAATAAAAGATTCTTATTGCATATGAATGTGTTCCTTCTACTCTTTTATGGATGTTGATGTAGATATTATAATGTTAATAGATTCTACACATTAATTTTATCTTATGCATGAATAAATATAAATGTTAAGGTGTAGTTCATAAAGTAACTTAACGATGGAACATGTTAACTATTTAGGTGGTGTCACACCCCGACCAATTAACGCAAAAAGAATTGAGGGTGTGACAGGTGGTATCAAAGCTGATTCAAGGTTGAAGAAGCTTGGTGAATACAGAGAATAGACATGTATGAAGGGAAAAGTTATGGAGAAATCATGGATGAACAGTCTGGGTTTCGTGGACTTGATAGTTCATGGCAAGACCATTCAAGCTCTCGTAGACATGGGGGCCACTCACAACTTCATGACAACACGGTTAGCAAAAGAGGTTGGACTGATGATCTTCCCAACGAATGTGGAAGTG
>APFE031331985.1:0-11178 GCA_000404065.3 Pinus taeda
GAATCCTTATGAATTTCCTTCCTTCCCAAATGTGATTCCGGTGTGATGGCTCTTTCCCTCAAGACCCACGTGATGCCCAGTCTGGCCCTCTGCGTTGTCCTCCAAGGTTGGGTTTCGAACTGCCTATTTGATGCACCCACTTGCTCCAAAAATCCTCCCAAGTGCTGACCTCCTAATGTCCTTCAACTCTCCCAGTTCCTCCGGCTAGTGCTAGCCCAATGAAGCTATGTCCTCAACTGTGTGTTCCCTTTTGCTAGCCCAGAAATACGCACTGTAGGTTTTTGGCTGAATGTGTTGGCTATGAATCCTCCCTGGTGCTGCTCAAGGTGCTATGAAACTGCCTTCCTAGGGTGGCACTCGTATTCCCCCGAAGGTAAGGTTGAATCTCCCGCTTGAGAGATTCATGGCTAAGCAACCAGTTGACTCGGCTAAGCAGCTCGAGCAAACAATCTAGTTAGTTATTAAAAAGTGATCTCAGTTTGAAGTATTTTTATGTCGTTAACACTTGAGTATGGCCCACTTAGATGCATTTATGGTCTTAGTCTCTAAACAATGGTTGCTTTCACTTAAGTTTGAGTAGTTTTTTCCAAGTGGTCTAGAGAAGCAGAGGTCTTGAGGGCACCCTACTCCACATGATGCTTGGGCCATGTTATGCAACCTCAGTGGGTGACCCACATGGGAGAATTTTTCTCTTAAGATTTGTCTTCTGTCAATAACCATTAGCCTTTGACAGCCACCAATGTAGCTGAGATTAAGCCAGATGTCTCCTCTCCTTGAGCAATTCATATGTGCCCTCGCCCATCTGTCGAGATCGTATTTTTGAAGGTGGGCCATCTAATCCTAAATATATGGTTTTCCATTATGCAATTAGGTGTTTATGCTTGTTTTTCATGGGAAAAGTTAGGTATGGATTACTGGGTGACTTGTAAGAAGGAAGGGATTTGATTGTAGTCTTGTTCCGTCACCTTAATTAGGGGGTTAATCCTCATCCCTAGTCCTGTGCGACCTCCCTTATTGGCTTATAGATTTAGGATGGGCACTAGCTTTAGCACGGTCCTGTTTCCCATTCCACATTTTTCACTCCCCTCTGCACATTACATGCCCTCTTTCATCATCTTCCATCTTTGGGTCCACGTGACCACTGGGTCCACAAGGCTCTGGTACACTTCCTCCCCATTTCCACGTCTCGGTTAGTCCTGGAACCCAGAGGTTGATGTAGCTAAAAAAGAAGGATAAAATCATAATATGGCAACATACAAAAGCAAATAATACCACAAAATACAAAAGATGGTTGGGACAATAAAATTTAGCATGTGGGAAAAAGCTAAACATGTTCTCTACCCCTTATCATTATGGCCATCGCATTGGTTCCTAGGGCCCCTATGGTTTCCCCTTGCATCATTAAGGAACACATGTATGTCCCAACCCCTAGTGCACGATGGACTGCCACACCTTAAGGGGGGTAATCACTATTATATCATACACATCATGCTCTCATCCCCTTGAGCCCCGAGCAGTAAGATATAGAAAAATAAATATATGGAAAAAGGAAAATGAAGAAGGGTGGAAAAAAAAGGCTAGGGTAACTCATACCACGATTGCTCCCTCCTACATTCACATGCCCTTACATGCTAAGTCACCGTATTCGTGTTCAAGTTCGGTAACCTTGAAATTTGAATAAAGTTCGGCACCTAAAATTTTGCTGATAAAATTCGGCATAAAATTCGACATATAAATTTGAAATATTATATAAAATTTAAGTTTAAGCAGGCTGAAAAACACATTTAGCCACAATTTTTCACAAGTAAATCATGTAGATTACCCCATAAAAAGCAAAAAATCACCATTAACTTTCACTAAATCCATACAGACAATTACAAATTATTCCACTGACAATACATCACAATGGAATTATATGCTGATTAATAGAACTATAAATTGACAAAAATATAATTGTTGTTTTAGTTAATGAATTCTATGAACTGAACTAGACAAAAAATCATTATTCATCTCGATGATTCGACCCTTTCAATGGGTTGGTTGACAAAAATATTACTTGAAGAAGATTTATTATTGTTCCCATTAGAAAATTTTGTCATTCAGATCAAAATCCTTTCTTGTTTTTCAATGATTCCAAATGCCCCAGTGGCCTAGTTATCCAACTTCCGGGTGGCTAGTTATCCAACTCCCAAAGGCCCGATTATCTCACCAGTTGGTGGTGGAGTGAGCAAGTGTGACTATGAGTGAGGTAGATTTTTGCATGTCACCAAGTTTTAGCCTCAAGTTCATTGGGGTTACCAAACATACCATTTTTATTTTTTTTTAATTATAAATGATGGAAAAATGTCAAACCACAAAACCTTGAAATGAAATTCAATGAATTTTTGGTGAATTTCATCGAATTTGTTCGTGTTCGTGTTTGGCATAAAGTTCGTGTTCGTGTTCGTGTTCAACATAAAGTTTGGCGAACATAAACGAATTTGTTCGAATTGTTTTGAGGTTCGGCGCATTTCGAATTCGAAGGTTTAAATTCGCCAAACCCGGTGACTTAGGTTACATGTGGGCTTCCTTCATCATTACCACCCTTTAGCCCACGACATTTGGCTTTGAGACCCCTATCTCCCAATCCACCTCATCATCATCACACTTGGATATCTCTCTTTTGATAAATTTGCACTTTTCCTTGGATGCCTATTGGAGTTCTTTTGATGCATTTCGATATTTTTGGGAGCTAAAATCTTGTTCTTTCTTGGAGCTGCTATCTTGACCTTGGATTGGATATAGCTTTTGCTATCTTGTAAGTTCTTCTGTTGAATATTTTTCATGTAATAATGTCTAATGTAGGGAAATCTTGCAACTAGCTATGTTCTTCTTTTTCCCTAATTATTGAATATCATTGAAAAGATTGTTGGATTGCAGATTTGTGCATTTTAGTCATTGATTAGCAAGTAGATGAATATTCATAGTGGATTAAAACTTGTTCTTCTTCCATAAAATTCCATTGATCTTGCATGGGTAAATGCTAAAGAGGGATAGCTAGGTTATCACTCTTTAGCCTCCTTGAAGATAAATTTTAGCCGAATTTCGAATCACATAGACTCCATAGCCCAAGGGTAAGGCACTAATCCAAGAAAATTTGGTGGTCACCCTTCCTTTACCTCTCTTTTTCTCCTCAAAAATTTCTACTTCTCTCCTAGATGGCCTAGCTAGGGCTGCATGTGAATTCCCTTAGAGAAGGATTTTTTCTATTATGATTGGAAAAGCTATTGCAATGGTGTCTCCTCTAGGAATCCTCAAGCTTTCACACAATTACCACGTTTCATTTGAGAGAAAAATGAAGCCCTAGCTTGGTCTTTGAATGCCCATCTTGAATGTCATAGTGAGAGGTCTTATTTAGGGTTTTCGCACATAGTATTCGGTCAAATAAATCATTTAAATAACCATTTCCCTACACTACCTTCACCTAGTGAGTTCATTCGAGGGTCTCCTCCCACTGTTATTTGTAAACCCTAGGTCTTGTGTGGTCTCACTCTAGGCTTCTCAAGAATAGTGAGAACATATATAAAGGCATATAATCACCATACAAATCTTCTTGAGAGGTCCTAATCATCTTTGGAACCTTGACCTCAGGCACCCTTGTCATTATTGAATACCATTAACCCTAGGCCTAGGTATTTCTCATTAGTTTTTCTTGGAGAGCCTTTAGCTTCTCTAGAAGCCTTGATCCCTATTTGAGCCTCTCCTTTGAATGGGCCTTGGAAATCACTAAATACCCTATCATAGATCCCATCATTTTAGATGATTTCCCTCATACAGGGACTCCTCCCATCAGTGAAAGGTCGTAAAGAGTAGGGGACACTTACTGAGGTGACAGTGTGTCTTTATCCCATGGTTGTCACTTGGTCTACTAGATGTCCCTTAGGTACCCCTCCTAGGACCTCTGCTATATTGTGTGGCAACAAGTCATGCGCTTCATTCCAGAGAGCATGATGACTTAGAAAATGCAATATTTCCCACTTTTAGTAAAGCATTGGGCCTCTTTATGACTTGAGCAACTGAGATACATCTTGGAGAATCCAAAGGAACTAGAACATTGAGCTTCTATATCCTAGAATGAAAGACTCTTGAGGATGTACAAGTGGACCCAAAATGCCCCCATACTAGCCTTGACACTACTTGATGGGCATGCCATGATCTAGGGCCCAAATGAGAATAGTCATCCTTAGGATGATTGAGGAAGGTTTGATGAACCAAATGGGGCCCTATCATTAGAGAGAGGAGGCACCACATTTCTTGACACCATGGATGTGACATGTGGCACCCACAACTAGATTTTGGACCCTTGGAGCTAATTCCATGCATTGATTTGGCAAGTTTCCTCAAACTGAGGTTGATCATGATGCTTGGAGACATTTTCAGCCTTTACTTTGCCTTGATGGAGAATTTGGATCCCAAAAGGGGCATCACATCATCACACTTTTAGCCCTATGTCTCACATATGTGGGCTTATAATGGAAAGTTATGTTGTAAAGCTAGTCGTTTGGCTTGTAACCCTAATTTACCATTTGCTCACTCTAAAATCAAGTTGTATAGGGGCTTTTAGTTAAAAACTAAGTGAATTAGACCTCATATAAATGAGTCACCTCACCCATTAGTTCATCATCACTTGTGGAGAATTCATCCCCCCTTAGATATTTCTGAGTGATCAATGTGCCCATTGGAAGGGATCAAAAACTCCCCTTCCCTAGTTGTCTTGGAACATCCATTGAGGTATTAGAGTTGAATAATATTATAATACAAAGTATGAAAGTGGACAATGCCAATAAGGATTCCCTAGAATGAAAGAACATGATGGTAGAGTTGGAGCTAAACTAAGAACAAGTGTTCTCTGTTGAGGTGTTGGAGAGACAAGAATAACAAGACCAAGAGCATGGAAAAAGAGTTAAGCTAGATCACTATTTGATTGTAATTTTGAATATGTGCCTACAAGTTATTTTCAAGAAAGAAAGAGGATTCAAAGAATTCAAGGGATTTTACAAAGTGAAGAAGAGTCATAAAATTTATTAAGGAAAACACCTCATGATGTATGTGAATGTCAGGTTTCCCATTATAGACAATGATTTGTATGGAAATACATACTATGAGTTTTAAGCATATATAATATAGAGAAACAAAATATTGAGAAGAAACAAGGTAATTGACAACCAAAGGGTACTAGGAGTACAAACAAGTCTAACTAGTATGATAAAAAAAACAATAAACTATGAATTGAGATATAAGCTAATTTAACTATCATGTAAGCGAGATAGTAACTACAATATGAGAAAGTAGGACATAAGTCTCATAAATATTAAACTATAATAACAACTAAATAATGAATGTAAATACTTAAATAGAATGACAAATGGAGTAGGGAAAGAAAACGAGACCTGCACTTACCTGAATGCAATCAATGTAGTGCAGGATCCCTTTTTCGAAAGACCTATGACAGAAGAGAGCATGCTCTCTTGGATGTGCCAACAAATGTGAATAATGCAAAGTGTTAACCCTCATGTTGCATGAGGTTTATACCATAATTGAAAACTCTATGCAAGCATCTTGCATTTGGAACACATTGACCCATTTAACCTTATGGATTCATTCATTCTAGGGATGATTTCATGTTTTTTATTTTCATCACACGTGTTAGAGGCTTACAAGTTGATCTTGAATATTTGCATGGATGTTGGACATATTACTTGTGCATGCTTTTATAGATTTTCTTCCTTTTTGATAGTTTACCTATTGACCACTTCAAGGGGTCTTGAGGAATTCTAATGAGACTAGTTTATCTACACATTTGTTGAATTTATATTGGCTCTAGAGTACTCTTTTAGAGGTTGTATCACATTTGTTTCATCTATAACTGAGCACCTTGGAAGGAGGATATTCATTGGCATATTCCATGTATTTCCAATGAACATGTTATATGTAGTGTTCCTCATTTTATACATCTCAAATGGAGGATGATCATGGTGCTTCTAGACATTTTCACCCTTGAATTTTTCTTGATGGAGCATTTGGAGCTCAAAAGGGGCATGAAATAATCGCATTTTTAGCCCTACACCTCACTCGCGTGGGCTTATAATGGAAAATTATGTCATAGAGTTAGTGGATTGGCTTGTAACGCTAATTTACTTTTTTTCCATGCAAAAATCAAACATGTGTAGGGGATTTTAGATAAAACATAAGTGAGGTAGACCTCGTATAAATAGAGAGTCACCTCACTCATTAGTTCATCATCACATGTGGAGAGCTTGGCCTCCCTTAGAGATTTTGGCCTAGCTTGTTGTACTTCACGACTTTGTGTAGATGTGATCTTTTGTGGATATTTGGCTACTGGAAACTAGTGTTGTGGAGATGTCAATTTCACAGAAAGGAGACTTGTTTCTAGGATATATTGTGAGTACCTTATTGTTGAATATCTTTCATAATTATTGCATGTAATGTTGCTAGGTTTTTCTATGTTCCATGTCTAAATGCTTATGCTTATATGAAATACTTGGTTATTTTTTGCATGCTTTAATTTGTATCCACGAACTTCCATAGATAACCTTATGGAGAGCTTTCCTCTAGTAAATTTATCCACGCTTAAAGTGATATCTAGGGTTAGTAAGTCAAAACCTAGGAGTTTTTCGCTTACTCCCTTGAAGGATTTGATATCCCATGGTTAAATTCCTTTAAGACTCCATCACCCAAGTAGATAAAGGCACTAGCATCCATATTGATGGTCAAAAATCATAAAATTTCATCTTTTTACCCTTCTCCTAAAGTTTTGGCCCTTCAAGGCAAGCCACTAGGGTTAGGTTTTGAGGCCAAATTCAACAAGGGCATGACGGTAGGGCTGATTGGAGGTCATTCTACCTTGTTGATACCTAACACATCAAAACCTAGGAATTGGCATTGTTGGAAGCCCTTCCGTAGGGTTGATCTCATCATACCTGGGAAATTCTATGGCTAGAAAAACCCTAATTCTACACTAAGGCTTCAACTTAGGGTCACTAGAACGTTTGTAAATCCTGTTGTGGATTATATCCTTATATAACAAACCTTTTCTTTCTCCTTGTATCACCAACACAATATGGAAGGCTAACTCCATATCTACACTAAAATATGATGGAGAGAAATCTATTTTGTTAAGATAAAAATTAATCATTTAATCATAAAAAGATCAAAGGCCAGTTTATTTTCAAAGCCTCCATTGATGTTCAAAACAAACAATCCTAATACCAACAACCAACCCACTACGCACAAGCTGATGAAATTAGTTTTATATGAATTCAAAGAATAACTTACTCTAGAATATAATTGCTACTGTTAGACTCCGTCTCATCTTAGAGATTGATTCTTCTTCAAAACCCTGTTTTGAAGAAGAAATCATAATGTATTGTTTTAGATTATGTTCTTCAGCTCTTCAACTGGCAACCGACTTTCATATGGGCTCTAGCATACCTTCAGTGTCTAGGGAGGGTAATGAAGTTGTAAGTGGAGTAAACAGTACAACATTATCTGGAGGTATACTCTCTGCTGGATTTCATGGAAGCTTGTATACTTGTATGCATTACATGGAGGCCGACGAAAAGCTTGTTGCTGGCACTGGTAATGGTTACTTAAGGTTTATTGATATTAATGCTGGTTTCCAACTTCATTTATGGCGATGTGAGCCTTTGGAGACTTCATTTTCTTCTTTAATTTCTGCTATTTGCTGTTCTGGACATCGAGATAACCTTGAAAGCATGAAAGGATCCAAAGGCTGCTGTGATGTTCCTTTAAACGCCATTCTGGATTCTTCATTTAGTATTTACATTGCATTTTTCTTTAGTGATTGGAGCCCTTGCGATGTATGAAGGGCACACTCTTTCCATTTCAAACATATTGGAGTTCCAGTGAGCTCAGGTCCGTGATTTTGGTTTTCCAAGGACTTGCTGTTCTTAGGCATTTCGCTTTCTTTCAGTGTTGTGAGAGCTCTATTCTTTTCTGAACATAATTTCTTTGGGATATTATGACTTGAAAGGTGATCTTCTTTGACAATGGAGGGGGTTAATGTCTGAGCAAACTGATACTACTAATCAAAGTGCAGTGTATAATAATGAACCACTTGATCGTCGTGACTGTTCTGGAAATGTCCCATCTGGGTCTCCTGTGATATACAAGGACAAGGGGAATGCAGATGTCAGTGAAAATTCGCCAAAGAAAGCCAAAGCGGAGTCAAAACAAGCGAGGGAAACTGTCTATGGTCAAAAAGCAGATATAGTGGACTCCAAATGGAATTCGGAAATATTAAATGCTCAATTTCATATGCAGTCAGTGACACATATATAGTATCAAAACAACTCTGCCATCTGATGACAAGTTTAGAGCGGAATGCGTGGTATCTGCTCCTACTGTCAGCAATATACCCATGCTTGAAATTATAGTTGTTGTCATCTTTCTTATCCATGATTCACATACCCAGTTCAGAATGTTGCCACTACCTCAGAAACCTCATTTGCAACCACTTTATTGAGATTTTGTTGCTTTGTTGCATCAATACTAGTTAAAAAGGCTGCGCAATCTAAGAAAAAATCACTGAATTTTCTATTGCCTGGAGTTATTGTGTTCATGGAGTGGGTTGTGTCTCAACCATCTTTCGTGAAAGATATCAAGGTCGAGCATTGCTGCATTGTTTTTCAGAGATATGGCGTGATGGAATTTCGTAGCAGAGGAGACTGGGCAGAACATAATTTCCAGTTTAAAGAATCCAAGGTGACTACTAACAAAATTGGGGATGGAATTGGAATTGTAATTCTAGATGATGGCATGCAGGTCTAATCGCTCTCAGAACCAACAGGAGAAATAGTCTATTGTTCAACTTTAAAAAATGACGTGTTTAGACTGCAGCAAACATAATGGAGCAATGAATAAGCTGGCTGAATAAGCACAACATGATGACTGCTATTCTCTTTATTACCATTGGAGCTTGTTCAGGGACATGGAGATTGTAATGGTAAATTGTATAACCCTTTGGGGCAATAGAAGGTTGATACCACGTGGGCCATTGAGGGAACATTTGATTGCATTGAGACAGGTAGATATAATAGTTTTGCATCATACAGATTTGATATCAAAAGAAAAATATCAATTGGAGTGTTTACTTGAGGAGAAATCCCTATTTTTGATAGCAAAATGGTCCCGTGCCATTTCTTCAGATTACAGTGCGAAGCTTCAGTGATTCCTCTGAACGTAGTGCACAATATGGTTGTCTTGTGTGTTTCTGGCATTGGTTGTCCAGAGTCACTTTCGTTAGCTATGAATGTTTGAGCCATTAAATTACACCCAGCAATTGATCATAAATAGCAAAAAGCCTATGATTTCCAGACATACAGGCTCATATCAAAATCCGTGGAATGATAGATCTTTCCAAGAAGCATGCGGCACATGGCTTTGACAGTTGAATTCGGGTCTGTTTTGTGTTACTCTCAAATTCATCAAGTTATTTTTACTATGTGTTTGAGAAAGCGGATGGGAGTGTCTACTGGTTTGATTTGTGTTGCAAAGAAAATGCATCTGTCATGGATCTTGGCAAGGAACCAGTTGCTTCTGTTTGCTTCAGTCCAGGGAATGATGATATTTTGTATGCAGCATATGCAAACACAGTTACTTGCTTGGATGTGCGCATGGCACCTTCCAGTGGACAATTGCAAAAGTACACATTCAATACAGAGGGCATAAATTAGATTATTATGAACCTTAAATCATCTTTTCTTGCGGCTGCAGATGACAGTGGAGAAGTAAAGTTTTCATGACAGATTATTGACATTCGTCAACATTACCTTTACAAAACACTCAGATCCGTACACACAAATATTTGCAGCTCTGTGCAGTTTCATCCTTGGCGGCCATGGGAAGTTATCTCTGGGGAATTAGATTCAAAAATTGTAGCATGGGACTTTTCAAGAGGAAGGCAACAAATGGTTATAGATGCTGCAGTTCCCACCACAGAAAATGCAGAAAATACCTCAAGTACAAATCAAATTTGTTCATGCTTTGGTGGTTCCAGAAGAAAATATGGATGGTAAAAATAACCAGGTTGTTGCTGAAGCAAGAGGTGATGGCACCATTGAAATTATTGATCTCAGATTTGAGTCACACATGACAGGAGCAAAAAGTAAGCAGTCATCACGTGCTAGAAAAGGGTTTCAGTCCAAATCATCAAAAATTACAAATGTAAATGAGAACATTGCAGGGGGCTATTACAAAGAATGACTGCCATAGAGGAAATGACTGCCATGAAAATTTTTTGCAGTGATAAAACCGGGACACTCATTCTCAACAAATTGAGCGTTGATAAGAATCAAAAAGATCTTTCACGCCACAAAAACATCAACCGCAAACACAAAAATAGGAACTAATTTCCTATTTTAAGACCTCGGAAGTCAAAAGGCAGGTTCATGCTACATATTCAAAGCGGGTATGATTGTTTGGAGATGAATCCAAACGCTTCACAGCAGAAAACGAGGAGCGATTGCCTATGTTAATTTTAGCAAAGGGAAGGACACCTGTAATGCCACCTATTCACCAGATTGGCCTCGAAAATTAGCCAAATCATCAACGAATCTCAGTGGAAGGAGCGCCATTCTCTCTTCAGGAAGCGCTGATGGTTTTGTTTTTAGTTTATTTTGTTAATAATGATAAAAACAAATGCCGGGTCTTGGGGTCGATTGGTTTTCCCCCAGCTGTGTTTTGTTTCATAGATTTAAAAAAAGAAAACATTCTTGTGATGTTAGTTAAACAGCGCCCTTGTTTTGGGCAGCATTTTATTAGTTTTTATTGTATTAAAATTTCATTTTGTAAAGTGAGTAGAGGGAGAAAAGAGAGATTTTTTCTGAGTGCTGAGTGCTGGGAGCTGCTGGAGCGTAGCAGAGCTTTCTTGTACAGTTTTTGGCAGAGAATTTAATGGAATTTCACAGCTCTGTTTGCTGAGATTCATGTGGTATGTTGATTTAGCATAGGTTTTCCTTTGTCTTATATGCGAACTGTTATGTTTCATTTACCTCATTATCATATCTAATTGAGCAAATGAAGTGATTAGGTAGGAATTCATAGTATTGTATGCTCCTCCTATAAATTTGCTCACATTCAATGTTTTCTTCTGTTTAA